>ML685798.1:4988520-5000457 GCA_007922175.1 Pelusios castaneus
TTCTTTCTTTCTTCCTTTCCTTTTTTTCTTTTTCTCTTCTTTGTCTTCCTCTTCCCTGCCTTCCTTTCTCTTCTTTCTTCCTTTCCTTTTTTTCTTTTTCTCTTCTTTGTCTTCCTCTTCCCTGCCTTCCTTTCTCTTCTTTTCTTCCTCTCCCCTGCCTTCCTTTCTCTTCCCTGCCTTCCTTTCTCTTCTTTCTTCCTTTCCTTGCTTTCCTTTTTTCTTTTTCTCTTCTTTGTCTTCCTTCCTTCCTGCTCTTTCTGTCTTTGCTTCCTTCCTTTCTTTCTTTTTTTCTTTTTCTCCTCCTTCCTTCTCTTTTTTCTTTCTCTCCCTTCTTTTTTAAAACTTTTTAAAAATTAATTTTAAATAAAAACCTTTCTTAAAATTAGATTTCAATTCCAAATTCATTCCAATTAAATTAATTAAACACAATTAATTAATTAATTCTATTTACAGTCACTTTATCTTCAATTAATGCCTATAATTTCTGTCTTGTGAGTTTTCCCCAAAAATTTATTCTGAAAAAGTTTTTCACACGACTTGAAAATTTTGCACACAAGCCACCAAACCTAGAGGGAACATTGGCTACTAGTTGCGTACACAACAGCAGGCCAGCAGGCTAACATCGGTCAGTCCCACACTCTGGGCCTGGCCGGAGCCCACAGCACCAACAAAAAGTGTGTGGATGCATTACTGCCTGCCACCCAGTACCCAGAAACACAGGCCAGCAGCAGACGTGATAGCTACGCATTCACGTTTTTTTCTAATTATAATACGGCCCCCCCAACAGTCTGAGGGACCGTGAACTGGCCCCCTATTTAAAAAGTGTGAGGACCCCTGCTGTAAGACCTCACAGGTTGTCTTTCAGTATATTAGCGGCCTGCATAGTTAATAAAACTTAACAGTTTTTACCTTGTATTTTTATTTCTTTGATATATTCAAAAATTTACTGTTTACTGCACTATTTTCAGTGTTATTTCTTTATGACACGACGGACATCAATAGGAGTTCCGGTACTTTTTTTTTTAGAAAAAAAGCACTGTATATATATATATAAAGCCAACAAAGATACATTGTAAACACATGAATGGCTGAGTGGTAATGAGCAAAGAACTCTTGATTTTATTGATATTGCTCCTTTCAGAGTGGTAATCTTAACATAACTATAGAGCTAGCAACAATATTTTTCTTCATATCTGTTTTGTGGTTAGAGGTTGCTGTTGTACTAGTCAGAATTCAGACTGGATCAAAGATGAAAAGTTTAATGGACCAGGGATGACTTTAACATTTCTTGTTCCATATTGAACCATTGGATTAAAAGAACTCTCATGTTCTTCTAAAAGAAAAAGTGCCAACCCTCCATAAGATGCACATCACCCTGAGAATCCCAATTGAACTCAGTACCAGAGGGCCAACGGTCTTTACCTTTTTAATTTTTGCTTGCATCTGCACTTCAATACAAAATATGATGATTCACAGCTCTGTGTTCAGCTGAATAAATTGAATGGGTTTTTTACCCTGAAAATGCTGACTCTAAATGTGTTTGGAATTCTCTCTCTCTCTCCTTTGTTACCCCCTTGAAAACAAAAGTAATAAAATAAAAACATTTGCGCAAGAATCTTAGATGGTAGAAAACATTTGGTTCTAACTCTGTATTTTAAAAGAAAGTTGTCTTGCAGCTTCAGTGCAGCCTATTACACTTCTCTCCAGAATGTGTCCACTCAATCCTTCCCTTCTATGGAATATACCCTGCATTCTCTCTAGAACACTTTAACCACTTCCTAGAACCACTTTAGTCTCTGGTGTTTGTTTCCACTTGGGTATCCTCAGAGACACATCCCTGCATCCAGGCAATATTAATGATCTACTCCAATGTTATGTGTAGCAGGGCTTCACAAACTTTTTCATAGTCTTAACTCAATGGGACTATTTGGAATCTTAGCTGCTACTGAATGTAAGAGTGGCAGATCTTGGCTCATAATTTTCTTAGCAAATCACTGACTTCCAGATAGTTACTTTCACTATTACTTCAGTTACCCTATTGTTCAGAGCTGTGGCTCACTGGTGAAGTTCAGTAACATAGCTGAATCTGTATCACACAATTGGCTGCACAATTTAATCTGTTGTTTGTCATTGAAACATTTCCTGAAATAGCCATCAGCTTCCATGGGAAAATGCCTGCATCATGAACTACAACCAACAGAGCAGTATTATACAATTCCACTCCAGCCCAGCCCATGTGAATCACTTGAAAATATAAGGCAAGTCAAATTAAGAACTTTTAATGAGAAAAAAAGTACATTGTGTGAAGTTTCTAATAAAAAACCATAATGATCTCACAGAAACTGCCAAAAATTACTCATGCGCTCATGGGCTTTTGAAGAGCGACTTATCACAGTCCTAAATATACTGCTTTTCAGAAATGTGTTTGGGTGAAGGAAAGTGGGCTAGTGGTTGCATGGCTGCAGAGAGGTTGGTTTCATACTAAGGCTACAGAAGAAGTAGCTTGGGAATTTCCCAGAGGACTAGAATTTAGTTAAATGAACTGCAATTAGAAGAAAGTCCTATACTGTATGAATCCACATCCACAACAGCCAGCACAAGCTAACGTTAGACATGGTAATTAAATTCAAGTGCTTTAGCAACAGGACAAAATGAGAGAAAAAATACTTTCTTTTTTCACATATTCTGGTAAAGCAGATTGCCACTAATATTCAGAGGTGCGGCTATGTGGCTGTATTTTCATCATTTCAGGAAAATTTTCAAAAGCAACTAAAGGTCTTAGGTACACTGATTCCATTCACAGAAGTGATTTAGGAACTTAAGAATCTAAATTGCTTTGGCTTTCAATGACACTCTTGAATAAGACCTGAAGTCACTTTTGAAAACAGGACTTACGATCCTTTTCGAAACTTCTGAAAAGGGCGCCCTCTCCAATGAAGCAAGCAGGCCTCTGACTACATGCCTAGACTGGTTCAACGCTATGATACAGCCAAGTCTCACTTGTACTAGATCCCAACAAAAACAGTCAGCAGTGTGAGCATGAACTAAAGAATTAATACTTTTACAAAAGTGTGTATCTGAAACATGCTATGCCTGACAGAAAAAAAAGTTTGTTTCTTTACTTTCTTCACTTAGTACTTGTCTACACATGGCTGTTTAATCTGCCGCTAAAAACTAACATGCAGTGTGCAAGCACAGTAATAGTGTGCCCATGTGCCTTCCGTTAATAAGCATCATTGTGTGCACAGGGTGGTGGATTGCTATGAACTGAGGGTGTTTGTGGCATACTTGGAAGATATTCCATGCTTCTTTGGTTTGCTTCTGAGCAGTGTGCATGCTGGGATTTTCCTTGCTGTGCACTGTGGAACGCATAGTGGAGGCCACACTTGTTCAAATTTTTTTAAAATCTGATGATTCATCTTTCTGCACTGTGCACTTCCTTTGTGGACAGCCTATCACCATTTTTGAACTGCTACCAGTCAACATGTGCTCAACAATGCTCTGTGGCTTGGTATTGGCGACCTTGATTTATCTGTGGAGGCTGTATTTCAACACTCAAAGCCAGGTGAATTTGGCTTTGGACTTCATCTGATGCTGCACCAAGTGGATGATGTGGTGGCAGCAGCAACAGAAAGAAGGTCTTCAGTGATGGTGGCATCGGGACAAGACTGAGGAAGACACCGAACAACTGATGGTAGAGGACCAATTCTGCACTTACCAGATCTGTGAGGGTGACTGGGAAAGGACTGTTCTGCAGAGCTGGGATGGGCAGCAGTTGCAAGAAAATTTCAGGATGGGAAAGGCAATCATTCTGATGATATCTGCTCAACTGATCCCGAAGCTGCAGTAGCAGTGTTCCAATGTGTGATCGATGCCCATACCTGTGTGTATAAGCGGGTCATGACTGCTGTCTGGAAGTTGGCCACCCCGAATGCTACTGGTTCATAGCAAACCAATTGAGCATGGAGCAATTGAGCACTGGAGCTCAGTCTTGCTGGTGTGTCATGCCATGGACAAGATACTGTTGCACCAGGTCATAAAGGGGAATGCTCAGGAGATTGACTTTGCATGCATGGGACTTCAAAACAGAATTGGGGTAGCTGATGGAACACTTGGCCTATTACTTCTCCTCCCACCCTTCCTGTGAGGGCCCAGAATTCATAAACACCACGAGGTATTTTTTTCCTTGGTGCTTCAATGCTTGACAACCATCATAGCAAGTTTATAGACCTAAATGCTGGGTGACCTGGAAGGGTCCATCCTTTGGAACTCTGGACGAGGAACAATAATGGCGTGGACATTCCTCTGGTTATCCTGGGAGACCCAGCTTATCCTCTTCTGCCTGGGCTAATGCACCCATTTATGGGGTGCTTGTACAGAAGGAAAGAACTGTTCACTGCTGGAAAATGGTAGAGAGTGAGCATGTGGCCACTTCAAAGGGAGATGGCATTATTTGTGGGCTAAGTTAGGAGCAGCAAAAACACTAAGTCAAAACAAACAGACCAAATCCAAAACCAAAACAAAACAACCTCTCCCACCTCCCCAGCAACATCACAAAGATTGTAGCAGTATGTGGTGTTTTGTACAATATTTGTGAGAATGAGTCCAAAAGCGATTGCAATGAGTGGCAAGCTGAGATACAGAGAATTGCTCAATGCTTTGAGCAATCAGCAAGGCATCCAATACAAACCCACAAACAGCTAGAAATGGTTAGTATGACAGGGGTGCCTGCTGCTTTTATTTTGAGTTTCAGGCCTGGAATTGTGCAGTGGTACATCCAGGGGTTACCTGTGGAGTGGGGATTGGAAGCTTTTTGTGCAATTGTTCATGAGCAGTGACAATTCCTATTGCACTTAGGTCTTTGCCTACACCTGTTTGTAAAGCTGTATGACTTAGTGCAACTTAATTATTTTCAGTGTACAATGAACTGCTGATGCCATAGGAATGAAATTTTAAAGGTTTTATTGTTAAGCAATCTGTGTACCAAGCAGAAATTCAGCTGAAGCGATGGCTTTTGCTTATATGAAGCTATATATTAAATAATTTATTGTTTAACTACAAAGGTCCCTTTCATTTACCCAGCAGTGGAACAAAACTGTAAAGTAGCACAATGCAAAGGGCAAGTGGGTTTACAGGTAAAGTGGCTATATGTCATCCCTCTGACCTTCTGGCTTGTCGGATTACTGATGTCGTGCAGAGGTACGAAGTTGTCAGAGGGCTCAAAAGAGCTGGGATCCCAAGTCCCACTCTTCTGGGTAGGCTAAACTGAGGTCTGACGGGGGAAATGGCTTCTGAGAGCAGAGCTGTGGGGACACAGTGGAGAGGAGTTGCTGTGGCACCGTTAGTCTGTATTGCCCAGGGGAGGCATAACATGGCTGGATTTGGGCTTGTAGGCTATGTCTACACTTGTTAATTTCAGTCGACTTAACATGTCCACATTTAAATTTTAAGTCGACTTTGGGGGGGACCCTACAAAGTCGACCTAGAGCATCCACAGTGGATGCCTAGGTTGACTTCTAGGGGCTAGGTGGACCTGGGACAGGTCCACGGTGGCGGGGGGGCACCCCTTGCCAAGTGCCAGGGGGCTCAGCCTTTGCACCATTGTACCTGGGTACAATGGGGCAAAGGGGGACAGGGACCCTGGCAGGGCATAGGGGCAGGGTGGGTAGGGCTCTGCCCTGCCCTGTGGGGGGGCATGCCAGGCTCCCCCTGTGCCACCCACCCTGGCAGGGAGGGCAGTGGGGGAGTCCTGGAGAGCCCTAAGTCGACTTAGACTCGACTTAGGGCTACTCCAGGTCTACACTGGCTTAAGTCGACTTTAGAAAGTCAACATAAGCCAAAAGTTGACTTAAAAGCAGGTTTAGTAAAGTCGACTTAATTTTCCTTAAGTCGACTTAATTTACTCTGCGTCCACACTACATTTTCCTTAAGTCGACTTAAGCAAGCTGCTTAATTTTCCTTAAGTCAACTTAAGCAGCTTGCTTAAGTTGACTTAAGGAAAATGTAGTGTGGACACAGAGTAAATTAAGTCGACTTAATTTACAAGTGTAGACGCAGCCGTAGTATTGCATTGTCTGCTGCCCTAATAGAAATGTGCTGCAACAAGGAATTTTGGCTTTGGCTCTGCATCTCCCCACCGTTTCCATACTGTCTTTGACCATGCAACACGTCTTGGCAGCTGCCATGCTGTCCTTTGCCGGTGCAGCAAGCTCCCGGGAAAGCTCCTTGTCAGCTTCCCTCTCAGCCCTCTTACACTGCCTTCGTCTCTCCTCAGTTTTTGGTTTTCTGGGGACTTTGTAATGTCTGCAAACACTTCATCATGAGTTTTCCATTTTGTCCCCCTCAGGTTTACCAGTAGCTGAGCTGTTGGAGAGAGCCCTGCCCTGTGCAGGTGCCATAGTAGTGAGGGTATTAAAAGTGACAAGCCAGCCACTGTTCATATTCCAGGTAGTGATAACATTTCTTTTTACCTTTCTGACTTTATCTCCTTGAGATTTTTCCCAGTCTGGGGGAAACCTCAGAGACGGTAAGTGGTGTGTGAGTTGGGGGTTTTGTCTGTGCAGGATGTGCTGCTTGGTTTTTGTGAGGTGCTTTGGACTCAGCGTGGGGGTGGCTTGGTAATGATGTGCCCAATCTGGGCAGGAGGTGGGATTATATTCCTGGTCTGACTTCGCAGTTTTGCAATGCCTTGGAGGTGCTTATGTGGTATCGGAGGGGTTAGTAGAGTGAATCTGAAGGTAAGCATCATCTATCCAAGATGCAGGGATATGTTCCTGCTTTAATGTTTCTGTTGTTTGATCTGTAGTTGCTGGTGAGTATCCGTTTAAGGGGGGTGGGAGGTGGTATGCAAGATGATGCCACAGATAAACTTGTGACTGAACTTTGCGACTTTGTACTCACGCAAAACCATTTCAGATTTGAAGATAATTTATACCTTCAAGTTAGCGGCACTACTATGGGTACTCGCATGGCCCCACAATATGCCAACATCTTTATGGCTGACTTAGAATAATGCTTCCTCACGTCTCATCCCAAAGCACCCCTACTTTACCTATGCTATATTGATGACATCTTCATCATCTGGACCCATGGTAAGGATGTCTTTGAAGATTTCCATAGAGATTTCAACAATTTCAACTCCACAGTCAAACTTAGCCTGGAACACTCCACACAGGAGATCCACTTTCTGGACACTACAGTGCAGATTAGTGATGGGCACATAAAGACCTCCCTATACCGCAAACCTACTGATTGCTATAGTTACCTACATTCTTCGAGCTTTCACCCAAGATACACCACACGTTCCATTGTCTATAGTCGAGCCCTAAGTTATAACTGCATTTGCTCTGATCCTTCGAACAGAGACAGACACCTTCAGGCTCTCTATCAAGCATTCTTAAAACTACAGTACCCACCCGCAGAAGTGAAGAAACAGATTGACAGAGCCAGACGGGTACCCAGAAGTCAACTACTACAGGAGAAAGCCAAGAAAAAAAACAACAGAACGCCATTGGTCACCACCTACAATCCCCAAGTCAGACCTCTTCACCACATCATCAAAGATCTACAGCCGTTCTTCAAGATGATCCCTCACTCTTTCAAGCCTTGGGGGACAGACCTCTCCTTGCTTACAGACAGCCCCCCAACCTTAAACGGATACTCACCAGCAACTACAGATCAAACCACAGAAACATTAAAGCAAGAACATATCCCCGCAACAGACCACGCTGCCAACTTTGCCCTCATATCTACACTAAAGACACTAAGGACCAAATCAAGCCACCTACTCCATCAAGGGCTCATTCACCTGCTCATCCACCAATGTGATTTATGCCATCATGTGCTAGAAATGCCCCTCTGCCTTATATATTGGACAAACAGGACAGTCTCTGCACAAAAGAATAAATGCACACAAATTCAGCATCAGAAATTGCAACACTAAAAAACCAATAGGGGAACACTTCAGTCTCTCTGCTCACTCCATTGATGACTTGCTAATAGCTGTGCTGAACAGATGAATAACAAATCACAGCTTCAAAGAGAAACTGCAGAACTCGAATTTATATGCAAATTTGACTCCGTTGCCTTGGGGTTAAACAGGGACTATGGATTTTTCTCTCATTACAGCAAGTGATTTGACCTCACCTTCCTCTATGTGCTGTTCCCTAGTGTTTGAATCCTAACATCTGTTTTGATTTGCTGTTACAGTCTGACCTGATCCTATGTCATACACTCTTCTGCATTTAATTTCCTCCCATTCTGTAAAGTTCCCATCTTCAAAGGGTCTGACGAAGTGGGATCTTCTCCCACGAAAGCTCATGCGATAAATAAATCTGTTAGTCTTTAAAAGTGCCACAGGACTCTGTTTGTTCTTCTGCAATAGAGAAACAAGGCTACCCCTCTGGAACTTAACTTTTCTAATGTAGCCCAACACACCAGCCCTCCAGAAGAATTTCATAAGTGTAAGCAGCTATACCTGTGGGGAAGGCTTTGGGCCATTCCTCATAATCTCTGAAGAAAAATTGAACAATTTCTCAGCTTTAGATTTTGCTTTATCTCCCCTGCAGATATGTTGAAAGTGCTGAGAAAAATTGATAGGGTTCTGCAATGATTGCCTGAAGTATTCATTGTTAGCAGTCTGTAGAATGCATGTTATAGGGCATTTATACCTCAGTGGGGAGCTGTACTCTTTGTAGCTCTCAAGGCAAGTAGTATAGATGTTTACATTGTGTAAAGTGAAAACACTCACTAAACTTCTCAATAATAGTAAATAACTCCCTCGACCAAACAAACAAACAAAAACTTCCTTCTGTCTCAAACTTTTACATTATGTGCAAAAGAACATTTTTCTTATTTTAATCTGCCACAGGAAGGGAGTGGGATAGATGATACAGGCTGCAATTTTGAGGTGGCAAATGGGGATGAGTGAGTGGAGGGGATGGACAACATTTTCTGGGCAGGACAGCTGAGGGAAAGGACCTGAAAATGATTGGTAGTCAGGACTTTAGCCAATTGTCCAGCAGGAATAGCTGCCATTTTGCAAAGGTTTATTGGGGACTGAATTGGTACTATTTGAAGAGGAGCCATGCTAAGATAGTTTAAACAGACAAACTGCAGAGAACTAGGCAGGCAAAGCCCTAAATACAGATGTTTTTTCTTTCATACGATATATGATGAAAATAAAGCTCTTAGGTTAGTTTCAAAGTAAAAATGATAACTGAGTTACAAAGTTCTTAAATAGCAAAGTCTCTGAAATTACCCAAATAGCTTGGGGGTCATCAGTCTTTGTTTAGCACTTCTTTGGTAGAAATCCAGTCCAGGGCAATTAAGACTAACTAGTCCATGTACGGTGTTTGTTCAGATTGTCCCATGAATGAATCTAGGCTGGTGCTGGGTTCTCAGTCTTGCAATCCAAAGTTTCCTTGACAAGCGTGGCCAGATTTGAGATAAAATGGATCAATCCTGAAGCTTCCTTTATAGTTGAAACAAAGTGGGCACTAGCAGGTAACTCTCTCACATGGGCTGTGATGAAAGCAAGCCGAGTGTTTGATCTTTACTCAATGGATCCTTCCTCAGACAATACAGTCATCAGTAGTCATTTAAATTATCAATACAGTTCACTGATATTTGCTTGAGTGGAGAATAGTAATGTATATTATCCTTTGAAGTAAAATCTTCATCTCCTAGGCACATGTAGGTAACTTGCTGCATTAGCACAGTTAACATAACATAGTCTATGTTAACCTCAAAGAGTAACACAGGCAAATGATGTTGTTATAGCAAAGGTTCATCCTGATGTTAATATTTCCTTTTGATCTCTTAATCAATAGATCAATGGTAAAGACAGGAAAACAGTTCACTTATATTGCTAACCTCTAACAAAATATATGTCAGCAACATCAAATAATTACCAAAACTACACTTGCACGTCAACCTTCTAGTCTATTTATAAGGAATGACCTTCACTACCATTGTATTTTCCTATAATATATCTCTAAAGGACAGATTTGGGCCATGCAATGGCATTTTTTTCTGGCCCATTGTCACAGAAGGAGATCACAGAATCATAAAAACTGGAAGAGACCATGAGAGGTCATCGAGTCCAGTTGCTACACTCATGGCAGAACCAAGTACCTTCTTAAACGATCCCTGACAGGTGCTTGCTTAACCTTTTCTTAAAAATTTCCAGTGTTGGAGATTCCAGAGCCTCCTTAGGCAACTTAGTCCAGTGGTTAATCACCATGACTGTTAGGAATTTTTTCCTAATGTCCAACCTAAACATCCCTTGCCATAATTTAATTCCATTTCTTCTTGTCCTATTATTGGTGGTTAAGGAGAACAATTTTTCTCCCTCCTCCTTATAACAATGGGTGCTTCAGACTCAAAAAGGCTTCTAGCTCATATCTGTGTAACCTTCGGGTGGGCCAAATTCATTTAATTGCCCTTCTCCAGTGCCCCACAGAAATCATTCCCAACCCCTATGGGGAAAGCAGCTGGAGACCCAGGATCCAGTCTGTACAGGACTCACAGCGAAGCTTGCTCAGAGCTACACTCACACATTAAAATACTACTAAAACAAACATAACAATGAACTTTATTAACTACTAACTAAATGAACCTTATCCTAAGAAAACAAACTACAATTAACCAAGAACAATCCCTTGCATGAAAGATACCCAAGAGTCCCAAAGTCTGTGTGGAGTTCACCCAACTCTCAGCTACAGTCTCTGTGCCAGTGTGGAAGCTTGAGTGGCAAGAAATAGCTGTCCTCTTCTTTCTTTGCTGGGATCCTCTGTAACATTACATGCAGGCTCTCTCTTCTCCTCTGCAACCAGCCCTCAGTCCCATATACATGTCTGCAAGGTCTGTCGCAAATGACTCCTTTACATGGAGAAAACATCTTGTTCGCTCCTGGCTCAGCTCGTCTCCAGAACACTGAGCACATGGTCTCCTTTCAAGGCAGCTCCTGCCTGCTGTCTGCTCAGGCTGCTGCTCTCCAGTCATCTGACTGACAACATCCCATCACAGCAGCAGGGTACACTGTGGAGCATGCTCAAATTGCTACCACACCCTGCCTCTGGAAGTTTCCAGTTGTGGGTCGCTAATCTGCCCAACAACAGTAACCCACCCTCAGCAGGTCTCTCAGAGATAGCCTTTTTAGGCATATGGGTTACATTCTCCCCTGCTTAAATCACTGCCGTCCCCGGCAGTATACTCGAAATAATAATCCACAACAAGTTGTGTGGATCTCCCAGAAGTTGCTAAAGGGCAGCTTCAGTCCTCTCAGATCCCTGTCAGTAAACAGAGGATCTCTATGGCTAGCTCCAGTCTAGCCTTTGACTTAAACAACTGTCTCTTTCAGTTGCTATAGCCTGTATCCAAAGCGGTACAGGAATTGGATTGGATATATACAAAATACCCATTTCTCAGATCTTAATAGCTAAGATCTCACTCAATAGAGCACCCTCAATTAAATCAGACAAGAACTCAGTCAGTGTTTCACTGGCTGATCTCCGCACTCACTCTCTCTCTTACAGAAGAGAGCCTCACAACAGGAGTAAAGGCTTCTCCTGGACCTCTCTCTATAACAGGGGGTAGCATTTGCCAACCACCCAGTCTGTCTACCACTCACAACCAAAAGTTACAACAACCCTCTTAATTTCTGTTATACTATCAACAGATTATATCTAACTAAAATGATTCTATATAGATCTAACCCAAACTGTATACAAGTTTCCATTATCTTAAGAATATTAATACAAAAATATAAATTCAATATCAATATTCAATAACATTAAATTCTTTACAACTAAGTACTACAATATACCTTGAAATGAAATCAGAGGAGCTCTGAACAATCTTCAAATCCCTGTTCGTTCGGGTGCCAATTTGTAACCTTCGGGTGGGCCAAATTCATTTAATTGCCCTTCTCCAGTG
>ML685798.1:5000467-5138022 GCA_007922175.1 Pelusios castaneus
GCCTCTGGAAGTTTCCAGTTGTGGGTCGCTAATCTGCCCAACAACAGCAACCCTCCCTCAGCAGGTCTCTCAGAGATAGCCTTTTTAGGCATATGGGTTACATCTGCAGACAATGATTGTGGCCTTAGGGCACCCAGAACAGAAGCTAGCACATCATCCATTATCATCATCATCATCCATTAAAATTTTAATACTAATTTATTAAAAATATAAAAAGACTTGTGTGTCCAACTGCTCTTCTTAATCCTAGTCTGGGCTCCTGACTCAGAATCAGGGTTGGTTGCTTGCAGACAGAATTGGGCTAGCCTTCTACCTGGCCAGTGTCATGTTCCCAAGTCCTGAAGAAGAACTGGCTTTCCAGGAAGATCTCCTCACTGTCCTCCTCATGCTATATACTTCATTAATGTTGCTAGTCATCTTTCAAGATGCAGGGCAGAAAGTGGGAAGCAATCCCACAAACTGCATGGGTTGGACGATTATGTGAAATCCTTTCCAACACCTCAAAAATTGGACAGGTTATAGGTCTTCTGCTAGGTTTTTCCCCACTGTCATCCTTTGTTTTAATGTAGGTCCTTGGGGCTGTTTTGCTCTCTTTCCAGCACTGTTTGGCATTTTGGTCATGATGTCTTGCAGATATCTGCCTACCAATGTTACAGAATCATAGAAATGTAGGGCTGAAAGGGACTATAAGAGGTCATCAAATCTAGCCCCTGTGCTGAGGCAGGACTAAGTACATCTGCATCCTCCCTGACAGATCTACAACATGTTCTTTGCCTCCAATGATGATGAGGATTCCACAGTCTGTTTTGGATGCCTATTCCAGACTTTAACTACCTTTATAGTTACATCTCCCTGTCGGAGATTAATTTTCTGACTTCATGTTTTACCTTCCATGGACATAGATAACAATTGCTCACCGTCCTCTTTACAACAGCCCTTAACATATTTTGAAGCATGAGAAGGAGACCCGATTAGTCTTCTTTTCTCAAGACTAAACTGCCTGTGCTGGGTCCCTTTCTCACCATCATGGCACCTCCTGCTAGCCATCTAAGGGAATTGCTCTGGTGACCACTGCATCCTCTCCTGCGATGCATTGTCCATCCTTCCTCCATTCCTGGACCTGCATCTCACTGTTTTTTACACAAGTGTTTTCTTTAGTTTTTAGTTTATTTAGTTCAGCTTAAACTCCCCATGTAGGCAAGCCCTTATTCATTTTCCTGCTTAGGATAAAAAACATCTTTCCAAATTCTTAAATGTTATACATTAGTAAATAATGCTGTTTTTATCTGGCACACTATCGTTCCCCGCCCGCCCCCTCGGCCCCTTCTTTCAGTGATTATTTGTTCACTTATGGTTCAGGTCAAATGCATTGTTAACTTCTTGTCTTGTCTGAATGTAATAGTTTTCTTTCTTCTTAAAAATAAATGGCTATGTCTACACTTGTAAATTTAGGTCGACTTTAGCTAAGTTGACTTTAAGTCGACTTAGTTAAGTCGACTTAGTGCATCTACACCTAAATTTAAAGTTGACTTTGGGGGGAACTTATAATGTTGACCTAGAGCATCCACACTGGATGCCTAGGTCGACTTCTAGGGGTCCACGGGGGCAGGGGGGGCTCAGCCTTTGCCCCATTGTACATGGGTACAATGGGGCAAAGGGGGACAGGGACCCTGGCAGGGCATAGGGGCAGGGTGGGCAGGGCTCTGCCCTGCTGGGGGGGGCATGCCAGGCTCCCCCTGTGCCCTCCCATCCCCCGGCAGGGAGGGCAGTGGTGGAGTCCTGGAGTAGCCCTAAGTCAACTTAGGGCTACTCCAGATCAACACTGGCTTAAGTCGACTTGAAAAAGTCAACTTAAGCCTTAGGTTGAATTAAAATGAGGTTTTATAAAGTCGACTTAATTTTCATTGTCGACTTTATTTTCCTTAAGTCGACTTAAGCAACTTGCTTAAGTTGACTTAAGGAAACTGTAGTGTAGATGCAGGGTAAATTAAGTTGACTTAAGGAAGCTTAAGTCAACTTAATTTACAAGTGTAGACGCAGCCAATGAGAGCAGTCAGTCAGTTATAAAAAGTAAGCATATCCCAAATAATTATTTTCATTTACTATCTATAAAGTAGTCATCTGTGACATTTAGCCATTACTCTGCCATGAGATGGTGCAGCCTCCATTATTCTGTGGGTAACATGGGCATGAGGAGGAGAATTTTCCTCAGAATGCCACCCAGAGTTCCCTGGTTGTGTGTGGCAAAGTGCAATCTGTGACCCCTCTCATAAGTGATGCAACATATTCCCATTCTGATGTTGCATGCAAGACATGGTTTTACCTACACCCAGCCCTCCGTACGCTCTTCTGGTGAGTTCCTGGGCCAAGAAGTTTACAATGTAAATTAGATCCATTTCTCTTCAGCTAATAACTATAGACCTTGGTAGATGGGGAGTGTGGTAAGGAAAGCAAATTTAATTTCAAAAGTCACTTTTATAAAAGAAATTGATCATATAATTAATTGCTTCATATGATATAGATCTTTTAAAAAAGTAATTATACCTTTTCTTTCCATTTTTAATGGAGAGGCAAGAGTGGAAGTAGATCATGCCAGAATTGAGCTGAGAGGTGGTGAATAGTTAATTGGGTACTGTGCTTAGACAAATGGCACACTTAGCTATATAATGTCCTCACAAATACACCTATCCCAGTTTTTGTGAGTGCAAAAACTTTGGACTTGAAATATTGCAGCCACATTCTTCAGAAGACACCAGCAAGCAGTGGTGTCTGTGGTAGTGATGTTACCTCCGTGCCTCAGTTTACCCAACTGTACTTATCAAATTATTTGAACCTATAGACAGAGGTAAATTTCTAAATTCAGGTGTGCTTGCTTAATGGTCTAAACCCTAGGAAAATACGACTACAGCCCGTCGATCAAGAACAGACACAGAGCAGGAAATGTTTCCAAAACAAATCTTAACATTTATTTGTGTAAGATTAATACAATAAATTTGCAATGTTGAGCATATTTTGACCTACATAAAATAAGCGGAGAGCCAAATGACCGTTAGGCAGTCGAATAGAATGTTGCAGCTCCGCTGAACCACTTTATTAATAAGCATTAAACTATAATACCAATATTAAATTTATACTCTATACTTTATAACAATTAAAATCCTAATCTCCCGTGTCATTCAATAAATGGTGATCAGTCATTTACTGGGTGGGTTGGAGATGAGCCCTTCTCACTCAAGCCGCAGTCACTCAGCTTCACAAGCGCAACCTTTGTCATACTCACAAACCCCTTAAATATTGCCTCTGACTCGTCTCAATGGCTCCTTCTCTGTTCTGTCATTTAGGCAGAGGTAGCCAGAATTTGGGCAATATAAGTCGGAACTCAGTTAGCCGAGTTTGCCTCAAATCCTTAACACACCAATGCCTCACCGAGAAAAACGGGTCCGGTCTGACAGGATCGGGTCCGAGATGCACTGGTCCGGTATGGCTGGTCCGGCTGTAATGATGGCACGGCTGGTTCGGATGTTGATGGTCAGGTCCAGGCTATCGCGCTGCTGCTCTGGGCTGCGATGATGCTGTCCCAAGCTGTGGCAGCCCTGGTCCGGGTGGTGGTGTGCAGACTCGAACTACGGAGGTGGGTGAGTCCATTGAAAGTTGGTTTTCTGCGATGCACTGAGTTGCTAGGCAGCATCTCCCTAGGCTCTCAATGTCCAACAACTCTTGTCTGCGATTGGCTGCTCTTTTATAGGCCCCGGGAAGGGGAAAAGGCAGCGTGCATCATGGGACTTGTAGTCCTGAGGGGCAAGGGAATTCTGGGACTTGTAGTTCAGTTAACGGGGAAAGGGGGGGGAGAGATCATATGCGATGAGATCATCCCTAGAATGAGATCATCCCTAGAATGAGATCATCCCTAGAGGGAGGGGGAGTGAGTGGGAAAAGAATGGAGACGGGATATACCAAAGCGAGAGAAAGGGGGAACAGTAATTAAAGGTCCATTTCAAGGCTAAGAAGAATAGAAAAGAGAATGAAACTTTGATCTAACAAAGAAATATAACTTTATGAAATAAAGTATGACTTTGGCTTGTAGAGGTACAAGGTTTTTCATGTAGTGGGAGAAAGGGCTTGTAAATGGTTCAGTCCTACGTTATCAACGGTCCTATCTATATTGCTACCTAGGTGCTAATTATTCTAATTGCTTAACACACACTGTTCCTTACTACTGTTGAAGTTAAAAGAAGATTTAAGTATGTAGATAGTATGGGAAGAGATTGTGTATTGTTGGGGACCAAGATAATATACTAAAGGGCTTATTATGGTTTTGTTATATAAAACAAAATGGAGTTTTCTATAAACAAAATGGAGTTCGCTGACAAGGAGGCTTCTGGGTAAAATGATGTAATGTTCTTGCTACTGAACAAAATGGAGTTCTCTATAAAACAAAATGGAGTTCACGGACAAAGAGACTTCTGGGTAAAATGATGTAATGTTCTTGTAACTGACCCTACGCTATTATTAGCCTGCTGGAATTTAAACCCCTTCTGAGGCTTTTCTGCCAATTGCCTCTTCATATAGAATCCATGTCTTAGATATCTTGGGGCAAAAATCTCTGGTCACAGTGAGTGCAGCTTGAAATATCAGCTTTTCCAACACAGCATCAACAGAAGAAATCAAAATAACCTATTTAACATAATGTGTACAGATGTACTGGGTAGTACACACGTTAAGATTTCCTTAAGGTTGCCCCTACTAGACTACTAAAAATATGAATATTATTCTCCTGGAGGACTGATCATTCTCGGTTTGTCCAGGAGAATTAAAATTTAGAAATTAAATTAGTTTTTGGGTACTGGATCTTTACTGGAAGCTACCTGGTTGGCTAGAAGGAAGACCAGAAATTTTATCAGTAACTACTGGGCCATTAAGAATCTTCACTGGTTGTAGAAAAAAGGTTGTTACTGTGTTAAAATTACAAGCTATCAATTAATCGTAATGGATTTTTCTGATCCTGCCTCTAAGTGAGGGACTCTATAGGGAAGTACGTGGTCAGAGTCAGTCTGCAGAGAGCCAGCCTGCAGCAAGATGGGGTGAAGAGTGCCCCTCTGTTTTAGGGAGCTACACTATGGCTGTGTCTACACTGGGTAATTTAAGTTGACTTTAACTAAGTCGACTTAGTGTGTCTCCACTTAAAATTAAAGTCGACTTTGGGGGAAACTTAAAAAGTTGACCTAGAACATCCACACTGGACGCCTAGGTCGACTTCTAGGGGCTTAGAGGGACCTAGGGCAGGTCCACAGGGGCAGGGGGGCACCCCTTGCCCAATGCCAGGGGCTCAGCCTTTGCCCCATTGTACCTAGGTACAATGGGGCAAAGGGGGACAGGGACCCTGGCAGGGCATAGGGGCATGCCAGGCTCCCCCTGTGCCCCCCCAGCTGGGAGGGCATTGGTGTAGCCCTGGGGTAGCCCTAAGTCGACTTAGGGCTACCCCACGACTACACTGGCTTAAGTCGACTCTAGGGAGTCGACTTAAGCCTTAGGTCTAGTGGAAAGGAGGTTTAATAAAGTCGACTTAATTTTCATTGTCAATTTTATTTTCCTTAAGTTGACTTAAGCAAGCTGCTTAAGTCGACTTAAGGAATGTGTAGTGTAGACGCAGGGTAAATTAAGTCGACTTAAGCAAGCTTAAGTCGACTTAATTTACCAGTGTAGATGCAGCCTATTTGTTTCTCTCTATTTTGGGGTTCTCATGTGATTTGAGTTTGATTTCTAAGAAATAAGGTAGCATTACATTACAGCTTTTTAGCAAGCGTATATTGTATTATAATACAATAACATAAAATATTAGATATTGGATTACATGTAACAACAGTGCATACATAAATCATATAATATTATCAGATAAGTCTGCACTCAGTTGTTCTCACCAGTCCAAGTTGAGTTCTTTTTTAAAAAAAAAAGTGCAGATCATCTGGAGATTTTTATTTACGAGCTACAGGAAATGAGGCTAAAGACCTGCATCATTAACTCCCCACCTTATAAAAGATACCTAGAGAAGGAAGATAGATAATGTGTATCAACATTTTAAAAAAGGATAAAAATAAAACACATGATGATATAAAAAAGAAAAACACAAGTAGTGGGATGTAGGCTGGCTTGACGTGAGTAATTAATTGCAAATGGGGGAAGCCTCATTTGTTGGGAGATGGGATTAGGAAGATAAGCGGATCAGCAGGCTGGAAAGAGAATGTCTGTATGAGCTAAAATAAAATGGAACACTGGACCTAAGGAACCATTTATAATGGGCAAGATAATCAGGAACCTAAAATGAGGTAAAGATTAAGTTCTGTGTGAACAGAGCATGTCGGACAGGGAATGGTTCCTACAAAGTAACCAAGCCAATCCCAAAACGTGTGAAGCAATGTGTAGTCAAAGCAATGTCATGTATAAATGTATATAAAGAAAGAGGTTTTCTGCGTAACTGTGGTGTGTGGGACTCTACACCCTGTACCCACCCCCTACAATTGACTCTGAAACCTCAGTGTAGTTTTGCAGTATGCTATATAAAGCAACCTAAGTAACAAGACTGGACTCAAAGGCAATGTCTACACTTACAAAAGCTAGTTCAAATTAGTTAATTCGAACTAACTAATTTGAATTAATTTTAGTTCATGTCCCCACTAGAATGCTAGTTCAAACTAGCGATGTACATGCAGGGCACTTGCTTAGTTCGAATTAGTCAGTTGCATGAAGGTCAATCTGCCGATTAGTTCAAATTCAGCCATTAGTTCAAACTAATATGTCCACATTGGCTTAATTCGAACTAACTATTTCAAATTAAGGGTTAGTTTGAACTAAGCAATCGAATTTATTAGTTCGAATTAAGGAAGCCCTTAATTCGAACTAATGAAACTTAGTGTGGCCAAGTCTTAAATTAGTTTGAATTAAGCTTCCTTAGTTCGAACTAACTTGCAAGTGTAGACATAGCCAAAGTGAGTTTTGGGGGAATCAAGGGGAAGAGGTCCCAGGAGAATCCCAACAGTGTGCCGTATAGTTGCAGTGATTGCAGGAAGATTCTTGAAAGGGGAAGAACAAAACTGGATCAAATTCAGAGGTTTGAAGAGTATCAAGTCACAGGGAATTTCAAAACCTGAGATGTATGTTAATGAGACAGGAGTTCAGAATAATTTTAATCAGGAAGCACAATGATTACTATACAGCTGCAGGTTTTGAAAGCTCTGGATTTAAACTGCTTTTTAACATGATTTCAGTCATGCTGTGTACAGAATATTTATCTTGGCACTTTACAGAAGAACCAGGAAAAATCATGTTAATAAAAGTGATTATGGGGACCAAATATGATCACTCATCCCAGAGCTCGGTGAGAGGATTAGTCAGCACTTTGATGTATTTGACCTTGAAATATAACAGGAGATATGGGCATATGTGGGAGTCAGGGAGAGCTCTATCATTTATTCAGCTGCTCTCCACCTGGCTCCATAGATACATTTTATCCTGGACCTTCTGTCTTCACTTGTAAATCATTCCCTGTGTGGTCTCTTTCCTCAAAATGCTGCTAAATCACTTTGAAGGAGTGAGATATGCCACAATGAGCAAATGAAAAGTTTATAAGATGACTTTGGTTGGCTAGTAAGCAGGAGAAAGAATTTCTCACTGGTTACTAACATTAGTTTATTAACTGCATTATGACTGACAATCACATTGATTTCAGATGATATTTTTTTCTGAGAAAGACGGGTATATAAGACAATGTCAGGAAAGAAAACCATTGCAATGTAAAACCAGCAATGCAGAAATGAATTTTGCTATGACACCTTTAGCTGACAGAATCTGTGTAAAGAGGCACAAATGGAGAGGAAATATTTAAATTCTGTTTCTTTAGGAGAAAAATGAGGCAATGTAAGTGTGAAGGAGGAAGACCTCTGGGTGTGTAATCTTATGTTCTCACTGCATCTATCTGCGAATAGCACAGCTTTAGTCTGTGGTATCCATAACCATATGGAATTTTATTAAATATGAAGTATTCAGGTGATAAAATAAAGAAAAAAAACTCCCTTCACTTTTAATTTCCTGGTCATTGTACTGGAAATATTTACATGAATGGTAACGAATCCTCATTGTCATTCAGATATGATTCTTAGTATATGAGGATCTGAATTGACATTGTTCTGTAAATTTGCCAGAGAAGTGAACCATGCAAATTAATTTCGCTGCTGTCACTATCTCATGTTGGACAAGTGGAAATGTTGGGTGTGACTTTTGTTTCCTTGCAATTAATGCCAGAGCTACACTGAAAAATTTGATCTACCTAGCTGCTTTGCTCAGGGCATTTAAAAAAAAAAATTGAACCCTGTGTGACTTAGTTAGGTCAACCTAATGCCTTGAATAGCTATGGGTAAAAGGATTCTTTTGTTGACCTGAGCTACTGTCTCTCAAAAAGATGAATTAACTATATTAATGGGAAAAAACCACTTCCGTTGATGCATGGCGTATCTACACTATGGTGCTAGAACACCAGTGTAGTGATAGTGAAGATGTACCCTACTTCAGTTTTTATCCAGGAACATTGAGCAATGGTAAATAGAGTCCTTTATTACCTCATGTTTTGACTGCATAAACTGACTTCAGTTCAATAATTTGATTAAGGGCTGGATCATGGCTGGCCCGTGCACACAGCTGCCCAGTGCAGCCAGGAGCTCTCTATTCTTTTCACATTCTGTGAAACGACTGTCCAGAATAGCAGTCCCTGTGCTCAGAAGCTGCTATTGATTTCCACCCTGGGAACAAGTCACTCAGAAGGAGGAAGACAGGAGGGAGTAGGCAGAGCCATGGCTCCACCCCCACCATGTGCACAGAGAAGACCTGGATGCTTTACTCCTTAAGGAGTGTCACCGATTGCACTCCCTTAAGCACAACTAGGGAGCTCTGAGAGACGGAATGTCTCCAGTGTTCCACCTTGGGTAGTGCTGCTCTGCTCACTCCTTTACTACATGCTGGGACTAGATGCAGCAATCCACTCCTGAGAAAACACTGTATGTTGATCAGTCGGTGTGAGGGGGAATTGCTAGATGCATTGAGTGACAGTTCTTGTAAGGGTGTCTTCATAGTTGTTTATGGTCAACACAAACCATATTGTAATTTTCATGAGCTTTTTCCTTTGATCTTTAAAAGTTATTTTAACTGCTTTTTCTTTAAGATGAAATTAGAAATATCCCTTTCAAGGGTTTTAAAGACTCAACTGCTGTATTATCACATGAAAAGACATATACAGCTTTTAGACTGGAGTTAAGGAAACATCTGTACTTAGATTGCATGATCTGTAGCAATGTATCTCACTGTTGTAAAAAAAAAAAAATTGATGTTAGTGATGGGCCATACATGAAATTGCTGCATTTCATTTTAACATGTCCAAGGGTGCATCTACACTTGTAAATTAAGTCGATTTAAGCCTGCTGTGGCAAAACAGTCCACTCTGCCCCTGTGTGTCCTGTGCTTCGTCCTGTTATGGGGTCCAGGCAAGCCCTGTCTGCCCCTGGTTCTGGGCAGTTGATACTCCGCTGCCAGCACAGAGTAGGAAGGGGAAGGGTCTTGGGCCCTCCCTCTACTCTGAGCCCCAGTCTAGGGGCCCTAGGGAAGGCAGCTGCACGCTGCTGGTACTGCCACCAGCAACACTTCCTTCCCCTAGGCTATTTCTCCCTCTTCATGCTCTTTTACCTCTCTCCGTAGTTATTCTACTTCCTCCAACACTCCTCTGCTCCTCCAACGCTCCTCTGCTTCTCCCACAACACTCTTGCTGGGGCCAGGCTTTTTATCAGCTGGCCCCTGATTGGTCTCAGATGCCTCTAATTGGCCAGACCCAAACCCTGCTCAGTTTGCAGGGAACAAAGCCAGGATCATTCTGGGGCTTATATATCTGCCTTCGACGACTCTCCTGCTTCCCTCTGGCCCTGGTGTCTCACACTGCTTAAGTCGACTTAATTTACTCTGCGTCTACACTACAGTTTCCTTAAGTCGACTTAAGCTGCTGCTTAAGTCGACTTAAGGAAATTGTAAGTCAACTTAATAAAACCTAGTTTTACTTTGACTTACTGGCTAAGTTGAATTTATTAAGTCGACTTAAGCCAGTGTAGACGCAGAGTAGCCCTAAGTTGACTTAAAGTTGACTTAAAGGGCTCCCAGGGCTCCCCCACTGACCTCCCTGACAGGGTCCCTGGCACAGCCAGAGACTGGTGTGCCCATCCACAGGGCAGGACATAGCCCTGCCCACCCTGCTCCTATACCCTGCCCCTGCCCCTGTCCTGCTCAGCCCCCATGTGCCCTGGTAGAATGGGGAAGATGCTGAGCTCCCTGTCACTTTTGAAGGGGTGCCCGGGGAAGGGGGGCACCTGACAGGTGCCCCCTTTCCCACCATGCACAACTCCCAGGTCCACCTAGCCCCTACAAGTCGATTTAGGCGTCTGGTATGGACACTCTAAGTTGATTTGGCAAGGTCGATTTTAAGTCGACCTAAATTTACAGTGTAGACATGCTAAGTCTACTTAGCAAAGTTGACTTACTTGAACAAGTGTAGACATAGCCCAAGAGTTATAGTCTCCCTTACTATCTTTTTTATGCTATCATTCGCACTGTAAATATTCTGTGGTATGTCTTTGAATTCATTAATTAGAATCTGGAGGCAGACAGAGGAACTTAATATATTATTACTAACTAATGAGAAATTCTTCTCTCTGATGATTAAATTTTCAGAAGTAATTTGAAATATAGGCTGTATCTACTTCACATGGAAACAAAATCTGATAGACTTCATTAATTAATTAACACAGTTTAGTCAGTGCTTGGAATGTCTATGTAGGTGCTAAATGCCGTTACTATAATTATTTCTTGTTGACTCCACATTCTTCATTGTTTCTCAACATACTGGGCTGGGGCTTGTCTTCACCGCAAGGTTTAATTCCAGTTGTAAATCTGGTGTTGCCTTTAGCTGGACTCCTGCCTACTAGAGATACCCTTAACTCAAGTGGGGTGGTGCTTCTAACTTGAGTTAGCTGGTCTATCAAGAGTGTCAGCCCTGGTATACCCTGCAGGTGCTTTTTGGCAGTAGTTGAAGGGAGGTACGCATGTTACTTAAAATATCTTGTGTATCTCCCTTTGACTGCCTAATGCCTACTCACTGTGATGTCTTCAGTGCCCTGAGTTGATGGGAAATACTCTCCCATCAATTCAGTGCTACGCTACTTGAGGGAGTGGTCTTCAGTGACTGACTTCCCAATTGACCAAACAGGTTTCACAGACTCACTTGGTTGACTGGGAAGATTGATCTGATAGCTGTGAATTTGTCACCATCAGTGAAGTCCTGCCCATAGACTAACACTGCAGTAGCAAAATCTGGCAGCTGCTAATACAAGTGTTCCATAGTTTCTCTATGCTGCAAATTCTCCAGTGCCTTCCTTTAAATCCCTCCACATGCCTGGAAATGACAGACAAGTTCTCCCATTACATAATTCAGTGGTAAAGAATTCAAGACCCCACAAGTTTTAGTGGACCCATCAGTAAGTACAGCACCAATCTGGACACAGCAGTTCAAATGTTATTTTTTCATTGTGGAACTTGGCTAACTCAAGGGGAGAAATCTGATAATTAGATAATTCAAATTAACTCTCTAGTGAAAACATACTGTTAATCTGTGTCTTCTTTATATGACTGTGTAGTGCAGCAGACAGGAATCTTCTCCATTACTTGCGAATAACGGGCAGCCAGATTTGTAGTACCTGTGTTTGGGGAAATGTGACAGAGTAAACTTACCCCACATTGCAGAAGCCCAGCGTGCTCTATGGGCAGCAGACGTCCTCCCCTTAAAACCTGCTGGGCATGCTTCAAATGCTGCCCTGACCCCAGGGCTTTGTATTGACTCTCTGGCCATTAGACTATGCTGCCTTGAACACAGAGGTGTTTGGCAGAATTGGACCCAGACTACAATTTCCTGAGGGAACCCTGGGCCCCAAGCAGGCTGATGGAGCCTCTCGGACCGAGTAGGCCTCTGGATGTTCCCCACCAGGGGTAGCAAAGAGTGCTTACTCTGCGACAGGGATTATCACATTCTGGGATGCAATCCAGATCACTCGGGGCTGTGTCAACACTTGCTCTGCAACCTTGGTTGCCTCACAATTTTTTGCTGTTGAAGGTCCCACCTTGGGTTGCTCACAGTCAGCCTGCTAGCATGCAGCTCACACCCTGGATGTCTGAGCCCAGCAGTCTGTCATCAACATTCTAGTTGCAGTCTGGCTTCCAGCAGCCTTGGTTATTATTTGCGGGGTGACCCCAACACACCTCCAGTCCTGAATTTTCTCAAAATCTTGAGTTTTACACTGTCTAGCTCTCTCTAGTACGGGTCAGACATTATAGGTCCATTGACCCTATAAGGAACTTGAACTCCAGATGCCAACTTTAACTGGAGTTACCCAAAAGTTCAGTTTAAAGAAACACTGAATTAATATTGATTAAAGAATAAAACAGGTTTATTTAACTACAAAGAGATAGATATTAAGTGAGTAGAAGTAGAAGGTATTAAAGTCAGAAATGGCTACGAGAGAAAAAAAGATAAAATGCTTTCCAGCAGCTAAAACAAGGCTTGGTTCAAGGCAAAATCCTTACCTCATCCTTACCAAATCCTTAGGTCAGAACCCTCTGTCTTTGAGAAATAGGTTTGTTCCCTCTCCAGACTTGTCTGGTAAACAGGTTTCTGCTTAACTTTACATATATTGTTGCTACCCCCATTTCACCATTATTAATCAATGAGTTATTAGTTTTTAAATGACACTTCAAAAGGCAAATTTTCTACAAAAGATTATTACAATAACATATAGGATGTGAATACAGGGGTGCAATGCATCACAGGGAGCACAGCATTCAATATTGAAAAACTCCTTTGACAGTAAAGAGTGGGAGCAGCAGACAATAGTGCTGCTCTGTCCCCTTCCCAGGCTGTCTGGCAGAGGGGAATATACCATCCCACTTAAAGGGTGGTCACTGATTTGTGCTCCCCCAATACCACCAGGCTGGTAGAATCTGGACTCAAATTGGCATTGAGGTTTTTAGTGAGGTTTATGACTTTTTTTAAAACATTCTAAAGTTTTGTCTACTTTATAATTTGCAATTTGTAACATTCATAGAACTGCAGGGGCAAAGGTGCTGATGATAAAGCTCTCTCCCTCTCCTTAACATCCAAGTCCATGTATCAACACAGGTTTAACTGCCTGTACCACATTAACTACTTCTTAGGCAGAAAGTAAAAGGGAATTCACTTCTGTTGAGGAGTGTCTATGTCTATAAATCCTTTTAGAAATTCTAATAAGTTGATCAAGGCAGAAACTTGGTTTATTGGTTAAAGCACAAGACTTTGAATTCAAAGATTTGGAACCTCTGCTATCAGTTTGTTCTGTGACCTTTGCTATATCACTTCATTTCTTTGTGCCTTACTACCTCCATTTTACAAATGAGGAAACTGACACTTACTGGTGGCTTTGAGGCTTAATTCCATGGTATCAAATCTGTGTTAGGGCAATGTGAATGCTGTTCTTGGAAACACTTCCAACTGTTATATACTTTATTTACAGAACAGGTATAGAGTGGGCCAGAAGGAACAACCATGAACAGGTGTTTCCCAACTCCCTGTGAATCAAAGGCCATACACTTTATAGAATCAATATTCTCTCTGTATGGGGTTTGGCTTTATTAACAGTGAGATTACAAAGTTCAGCTTGAGCTTTTTCAACATGAAGGCTCTTAGGCTATGTCTACACTTGCAAGTTAGGTCAACGTAAGGGGGCGTAAGTCGACCTAACTTAGTCCCTGTCCACACCAGGCTTTCATTAGATTGACTTAAGAAAATCCTTAAGTCGACCTAATGAAAGCTTAGGTTGACTTAGTAAGACCTGCCAGTTAGGTCGACCTAAACCTCCTTTAGGTCAACCTAGGCACAGTGTGGATGCTTAAGTCCACTTTATTAAGTCAACCTAAGGGCAGTTAGGTCAGCTTAACAAAGTGGACTAAGTCCACGTCCATGGAAACCACTTTGTTAAGTCGACTTAATAAGATCGACTTTAAGTCGACTTAACAAAGTCAGCCTAACTTTTTCTAGTGTAGACATAGCTTTTGGGTTTCTACCTCAGGACTGCTCAAGTCATATTCTGGGTTCTTTCTCCTGTCTCCTTTATATCTAGGTAGAATATAAAGCTGTCTGTAAATCAATCCCAGCTAATAGTGGGAGCGTGACATATTTCTCCTTTCTCCCTTCTCCAGATCAGGCACTACTAGGACTTATACAATTACTTGGAGACCTGGGCAATTTTTTTGTTAAGGAGTCCAAATTCAATGTGAAATATTCAGTGTGAGGAAAAAAATGCCGTCTTTCATATGAGCTCACAAATAGGGATTGGATTCTTGAATGTATAAATCTAGTTCAATAGAAAAAATTCCATTATGCAAGTCAGACTGGACAATGCTGTGTAAGGTAAATAATGAAGATAAAGGGCAACAAAAGAAAAACCCCAAACAACAGATGCATATGTAGTTATTACAGAAAAAGAGAAAAGCTGCCCTTCTGTGCTTAAAGGTTGATTTTCAACGTGCTACTTCAAACGTTTAAGAATGTGAATGACACATGCAGTGATCCCCTAACATTTATGGAGATAGGGGCTATATACAGATTTATGACCTTCTTAGCTGACATGCTGGTTGAATGATGATACACTTGGTACCAAAGTCAAAACAGACTGGCACAGTATGTTCCTCTGACACTCCAGTAAACAATGCTTCAGAGCAATGGTATGCTTTCCATGCCAGCACAGGATCCTGAAGCAGAAAACAGGATTAAAGGGGTTCACTTCACATATGGCCTGATTTTCAATTAAAGTTTTATCAAACCTCCCTTTTGCAGGTGCACTTTTCTGCTTGCAAATATTATCTGCGTCTATGTCAAATGTCTCTACATACAGGTGTGTTCATAAATTCCTCCTAGGTACTAAGTGACCCAAGGCAGCGACAACAGCAGAGTCAGAGGAGGAAGGGACGCTGCAGAAATGAGCAGGTGTAGGGAACAGTGTGCCTCCTTTGACACTGGCGCTGGTTGTCTCTTGCAATGGCGGCAGTGCAGGGAGTTTAAAGAGCTCATGCAGTGGGAGCAGATGGTGGAGAAAGGCAAATGTTTATGCGACCATGAGAAACCAAGCAATGCAGCTTAGCCTCTGAAACCTGACTTCTTTCAATGAACTGCCAACAATTTGAGATTTGTAGAAATTATCGGGTGAATAATTCTGAATTACATATACATTCAGGAAAAATCCTGATCTGTTCACATTTGCAATCAGAAGAAAAGGGTAAATCCAGCAGAGAAATTTGTTACTAATTATTCCACAGTGTTTATTAAGAATCCAAAAATCAGAAACCCCCTGCCATTTCTATTTTGCCCAAATAAATAAAAGGGCCAATAGGAAAGATGACACAGTAGCTGTCTTGACATTATGTAAATTATTATAATCTCCTTTAAAAAGATGCACATCTGAAAGGAAGTACTCCTGCATTGCATAAAATATATTGGTTTAACATAAACATCTGCCAGCAGATCGAGGGATGTGATAATTCCCCTCTATTCAGTACTGGTGAGGTCACATTTGGAATAATGTGTCCAGTTTTGGGCTCCCCACTACAGAAAGGATGTGGACGAATTAGAAAGAGTCCAGCGGAGGGCAACGAAAATTATTAGGAGGCTGGGGCACATGACTTACGAGGAGAGACTGAAGGAAGTAGGCTTATTTAGTCTGCAGAAGAGAAGACTGAGGGGGGATTTGATAGCAACCTTTAACTACTTGAAGGGGTGCTGCAAAGAGGAGGGAGCTAGGCTGTTCTCAGTAGTAATAGAGGACAGAACAAGGAGCAATGGTTTCAACTTACAGCTGGGGAGGTTGAGGTTGGATATTAGGGAAAACTTTCTCACTAGGAGGGTGGTGAAGCATTGGAATGGGTTACCTAGGGAGGTGGTGGAATCTCCATCTTTGGAGATATTTAAGGTGATGATTTAGTGGGAGTGGTCCTGCTTTTTAGCAGGGGGTTGGACTAGATGACCTCGTGAGGTCCCTTCCAGCCCTATGATTCTATGATTACCACTCCGTTACTGTCAGAGCTACAATTTTAGTTTCCAAACCTTTGAAATCTCATAATTTTGCCTCATGGTATGGTAATCATCAGAATGTGCAGCAGCTCTTTAATAATGTAGAGGTTTTAAATAGACTTTAGGTCGAAATGACTGTTCACATGGCCAGAGAGATTTGCTTGAATCCAGAGACACCTATTTCTGGACTCGTCTTTGAAAGGCTCCGTAAATTATAGTAACTGGCTCAGGCTTTGCAAAAGTCTGCACAGAACATATAAATGTTAGGCAGATAAATGTAAGCATTCCATTTTTTTGTTCTGACACAGGCAAATTAGCACATGATGAGTAGTTTGATGTACAGTTTTTATGGTCCTAAATAAAACTGATAATTTAATTTGCTCGGTACTTTAACAAATTCTGTGGCATCGTGGAAGGGAAGAAAAAGGTGAGTCTCTTCATCCATCCTAAACAATTACATTTGATATATATTTAACAGAAGGCTTCCTCAATGTGACAAGAGCTGTTCACTTGGAATATTTAATTACCTTCTATTATTCTGTGCAATTTAAATCATCCCCTAACTGGCTTCACTAATATAGGAATTTATTTTTTTCTGACTTCTGACTATTAGGGGAAAGGCTTATATGTTTCTTGTCAATTATCTGTAGAAGAAACAAGACCCAGGCTAAGGAACACATTAGACTAAATGTTTTAGTTCATTAGGCAGATAGACCTGAGATTTAAAAACTGTCTGCTAGTAAGTGTCAAAGATTGAACACCAAAGAGAATAGGGCTAGATGGTGACATTTTGCCCCAGCATTCAGAAGCGATTGGTATGGAATCGCAGGGCCCTACAGGGAGCTATGGGAGGAACTGCGCTTTGGGGAGATGGTCTTTTTTCTATTTTGTCAGCGTGCAGGAGAAGTGAGCACACATGCCCCTGGAAGGGAAGCAATCCACTTCCCTCTCAATAGCTGTGCAGTCTAGGGGCTCGTGCAGAGGTCTAGCAGGACACGTTTTCTCTGCATCTGCTGGAGAAATATGTGCTCTGGAGAAGAGATCGGGTAGAGAGAGCTGGTCATGTGGCCTCTTGAATGCAGAGGCTGTAATTCTCCCTGGCTCTTGCGTGAATGACCCTGTGCTCCCCCCTCTCCCCACAACAACTAGGACAGAAAGAAAGAAAGAAAGAAAGAAAGAAAGAAAGAAAGAAAGAAAGAAGGGCCAGCCCAAAGTTTTTTGGTGCCCTAGGCAAACTGTGATTTTGGTGCACCCCCCCCCCCGCCAAATCCAATATAGAGAAAAGTAAGTCTAGAATGAACTTTTACCTTGGCTCCCCTCAGGGGCGTCGCTGACCCCCAAAACCATTCAGGGCAAGGGCCTGCCACAGGCCCAATCTGGTGGCAGCCGTGGGCTATCCCAGACCCCCAATCAGCCCAGAGCCCGGCTGGCCCTGAACAATCCCCGACCCTCCACCTCCAGACACAAGCGCAGACTGGGCCCCGAGCCAAGCCGTGGTTGGGCCAGGCCAGACCCTGAGCCTAGCTGTGGGCAAGCCGGGCTGGGTCCCAATCCAGCCAAACTGCGGGTCCTAAGCCAGCCAAGCCCAGAGCTGCGGGCCCCGATAGCCATGCCCACCCAACCTCCCTCTCCTCCTAGCCCCCCCCAAGCTTTCATCCCAGGGAGCCTCCTCTACCCGCCCCCCCCCCCCCCCAGCACTTACCTTTGCTCGAGCAGGGAGTGGACACTAGCCAAAACAGCTGGTTTTGATTTCCTGCCTTGCTCCACCCTGGGCTATGTGCATGTGTGCAGCAGGGTGGGAAATTTAAAATAGCCTCGCTGACCCCTGGTGCCCCAGGCAACCACCTAGTTTGCCTCTATGGTAGGACCAGCCCTGAAGAAAGAAAGAAAGAAAGAAAGAAAGAAAGAAAGAAAGAAAGAAAGGATGCCTGTTACGGATGCATTTTTATAGATCAGTTGACTTGGAGAGAATTCCACTAATGAGGCCATAAAATGTGATATGTGTGAGACCAGAGGATTTCACTAACCAGCTTCCAAATCAAATATCTGTGGCAATACAGTTATTATTTGATAGAGGAAAAAGCCATCAGCTGACTCCAAGGCTATATAGCAGACACCAAATACCAGGAATCCTATTAAAGCCTTTCAAACCTATTTTTGTGAAGACATCTGCATTTTCAGTAGAACCTTTCCCCATCACCCCAAAGAGAAGAAGGTGTTGTATGTTTGAGGTTAAATAGATGTGACTTTTCAGGAACACTCTATAAAAACACGTAATTTTAACGCATTTGTAAAGGTCTTTAAAATACTTTTATTCTGAAAACTCCTATCTAAAATTAATTATTTTTTCTTTCTTTACCTATTCTCCCATTTGACCTCAGTGAATGTTCTTAATTTAAATTGTTTGCAGTGAACTTGATTATGGAAACACAGCAAACCATTCAAAAGTTGCAAGTCTATCACAACTACTGGATAGTGCAGAATTTACTTCCTAAGCAGATTCAATGGATGTATTCAGTACATTTCAAATGCACACTTTTCCAGTTACCTGTGCGATGCTACCATGAGCAAGTAGGAATGATCATCTATTAGCACAAGTATGTGAGGCTACTATGAAAGGCTGGAGAACAGAATGTAGTTCCGTTCACTAGTCAGTGGCATGAGCTTTCCATTATGAAGGGGGGAAGAGGCCTTGTAGGAGACATTTCGAGTTATTGTTTCTAGTCACCTGCAACAATATTCTCTGGTCAAGCTACATTTAAGCCATTTAAGGCTTGTTAAAATGTAAGCTTTGGCAAGAAACTAGGTTTGTGGCTAAACATTAATAACTAAGTTGAAAAGTTAGCCAAAGAGCAGCTGGAAGCTAACCAATATAGAATGCACCAAAAAAGTCAACTTTTCACTCCCAGTGTGTCCATGGATACCAAGGAAACATGTACACACAGAGAGACACTGTAAAAATCTTGGACTTTTCCAGGGCCAAATAAAAAGACTTTTCCAGGGCCAAATAAACATTGTATCCAATGCCTATTCGGAATGGTCAGAGATGTTATGAACATCATCTACAACATCAGCACACATCACTGAAGCTCTGAGAATTCACACAGCCTAGAGTTAGGCAGTGAATTCCTGAGAGGGGTGTGGCATAGGACACACCATTGTCTTGGCATCTCACATTGACTAGATTAGGCAGGAAGCTGCCAAGCATGCCATCTTTTATGAACACCTTTCTCAGTTGCTGATCTCTTTCCCATTCATTCCTTTGTGAATCTAGCCCTAAATCCCATTAATCTCACATAACAGGTTACAATAAGGGAGGATGTGAAATCCCCATCACTGTGGTCTCTAAGAGTAGACTGGACAAATGCCTGTTAGACTGGTTCTGTTGCAGTGCAGGTGCTGGACTAGATAACCATTTGATGTTCCTTCCACCTCTACAGGCCTATGATTCTATAAGACAATCAGGCAGGTTTGAAAAAAACTTAATATGGCAATGTCTTTTTGTGTATGTGTTACCATTCTCTCCTCATGTGCATAGGCAGAACCAAATGCTGCCCTCAGATACTGTTGTACTGCTTCAGTTAACTTCAGTAGGATTTGCCCCAGCCATCTAAAGAGAAGATTTGCCTCTAAAGCTTTTAAACTATGAACCTTTCTGATATATTCACTCACTCCAGATATACTCTGGGAATGAATGAAGACATAATATGTAAAATAGAGGCTGTACAATTCAGTTCTCATTTGAGGCAATGATTTCAAAGATGATCATAGTAGGGGGGAGCACAAAAGTATTTAGAGATTAGCCACCAGAGCCAGGAAGTTTGGATCCTAGATCCAAACTTTATTTGTGTTTGGGGGTGTTCAGATTTGTAGTTCCACCTTGGGCCTTTTGTGGAAACTGGCTGAAGCCAGGACATGAAGAGTATGTTTATGCTTCAATTAGACACCTGATGACTTGGGCTCAGACTGAGGGGTTGTTTAATTGCAGGGTTGACATTAGGGCTGGGCTGCAGCCTGACGTCTGGGACCCTCCTGCCTCTCAGGATCCTTGGCCCTGGGCTCCAGCCCTAGCCGGAATGTCTACATGCAAATTAAACAGTGAGCATGGGCCAGCTGGCCTGGGCCACCTGGGAGTTTTTAATTGCAATATAGACATACCCTTAGATCTAGAGTCTAGCTTTCCCAAAACAGAGCGATGGTTAGATTGGACCAGTTCCTAATTGTGATTTCATGGAGGCGATGTTTCAAAGGCATGTTGACTAATCACCCAAATTAATGGGCAATTAACCAACATATTGCCTTGCAACAGAAAGGAGACTTTACACTAACAAGAGCCAATGATTCAATGTTCCATGAATCCTTAACAAAAAGCTATTGTATTCTATAATAAAGCCTCCATAAGACTACATTATTAATTATATAGCTGCTATAACATGGTACTTTGTGACAGGTAGCATACATTAAATAAAGAACAGAATAGCTGTCCCAAACAGTTTATACCTAGAAGGCACAAGTGCAATATAATGTATTATATGCAATATAAAATAATAGAGTTAGGAATGAAATAAGCAAACAGGGTGGGATGTGGTCATTGTATTTAGAATGCTTTGCAGAGCAAGGGCTCAAGCAGTGACCACATTTACTGCCAAGTAAAGGGCTTCCTCCCACGAGTGGTCCCATTGATTTGAATGGGACTATTTGTAATAGTAAGCAAGATGCTTGCTAATATTTTGCACTATCAGGCCCCAAGTTTGTAATATCAAGATCAGCTGCAGTGTCTTGGATCTCTTCAGGAGAATACTGTCATATTTTTATACAGGATGCCAATGGGGAAGACTGGGGAAATGAAATTCATCCACTTAATAAGCTTGTTCAACATCAGCAATTATCAGCTGCCCTGTGTATATCAGTAACTTCCTCTGTCTGAGCAGCTGGGTTGGTGTTTTCCAGAGTGATTGCAGTGTAGTGATTAGATTACTGTCTCCTGCCAGCTAGCACGTTGAGACTGCTGGCTGAATAATAACTATGGTAGACAGACAGGGTTAGTCCTAACGTGCCCTGAGAGGATCATTGATTTTTGAATGATTTTTTTCCCCTCGTTGTTTTACTGCAGGAGGCTCATATTGGGTGCAGCATCTTCAGCTGCTCTAGGTCAAGTCACATCAACCTTTCTGATAACTTCTCTAGAGTGGAGAATTGAATTGTCAGCTTACAACTTTCTCAGATTTATTATTATTATTGTCTGTTGTGCTTAATTACATTCAAATCAGTTTCCAGGAAATTAAGTAGATTTCTTTGGATGATGTTCAGAAGGAACAAGATGATAAATGTACGTTAAATGCATCTTCTCTGTTCTTCACCGCACTGACAGCTGTTGATGTGAGAGCCTTGCCTGTTTTTCTTAATGCCTTTCTCTCTCTGATGCTTGGACTGCATTATATAATCCTGCAGCTGTGTTATTTATTATCTATTTTACTCTAATTCTATACCAATTGTATACAAGAAGAAAGCACTTATCTCATCTAATATTGACTTTAACATGATAAATTGAGATGCCATGCTTGTTCTTGGCAAGTAATATTGAGGCAAGATATTTTTATTTCAATAAGATCCATGTTTTCGGCACATAATTTTCTAAATTGCATATTCTTGTAATATATTTGCTGAATTCTGCCAACTCTGAAAGGCAGATTTCACAATTACTTTACATATATTTCAATGACAGTATTGCCAACTAATAATTTGATTATGAGGGTTATGATAATGGTGATTTTCATAAATGCCTGGTTTCTAGAGTCATGTTATTATGTGAGAATCTCAGCTGTCTTAAAAAACAAGTAAGTTTCTAGCCCTCCTAGTCGTAGACAAAAATATGAAAACATTAATTAAAGGGCTCAAAAAGCAGAAAGCAAACAAGAACCCCCTAGTTTATTATTTTGAAAAACCTTGTTTATTTTCTAAGCCAATCTCAGAATTTTTTGGAGGCCTGACTTCTAATTTTTTGAATGATTGGGACTGGTGTTGTTGAAATGACTAACAAAGTTGCAAGGCAGTAGAGACTTAAGTTAGTTGTGTTTTTTAAAAGAGCCTGTTATATTTTAGATCTTTACAGCAGATTGTAGGAGTCCAGATAATTACATAGAGCAAATTATCTTGGAACAAATAATTTGATACCTAATTGAATTCCCTACCATGAGTCCCATAAATCTAGTGTAATGTAGACTACCTGTAGCGTGTACTGCACTTGATAATTATTAAAGTTGGTAATTAATGAGTAGTCCTAAAACAGCATGAAGAATATACTTCTTGGCATATTATAGAAGGGGTAACTAATTGTTTTTTTCTTTTGAAGTCTTGAACTTTGCCAAAAGGATATTTTGGAAAATATCGGTAAAATAGGTCTAACAATCCAGATCAGAGAATATATTTATTTACTCAGAAATATAAAGGCAAAGGCATGTTAAAGGAGCCAGGCTAATTGTGCTCTCTAGCATAATGAAACAACAAAAATCTACTTGCATCTGGCAAAGTGAGTTGGAGCCCACAAAAGCTTATGCCCAAAGAAATTTGTTAGTCTTTAAGGTGCCACAGGACTCTCGTTGTTTGTGCAGTCTTAATTCAGTACCCTTATGCATGTGTGTTATAATACAGTCTTTAATTACAGGATCACATCCTTTTTCCTCCTAAAGGCCAAAAGGGGCATCATTCAGTGTGCAAGATGACAGGACTCCCTGAATGAGCTAATTAATATTTTGCTTTCTCTTCATTTTGGAATGGGCAGGCCAATGCCTTATTTATTGCACAAACTATTCAAATTCTGCTCTGAAGACAGAATTATTAATTTCCTCATGGGCTTTTCTGTGGTGCTCATCACTATGGTATCTGAGTGCTTCACAAACATTAATGATTTTATCTTCATAACACCCTGGTGTTGTGTGGGGATGGTATTAGTCCCATTTTACAGGAGGGGAGCTGCTGAAACACAGAGATTAGGTCAAAAGTTTACCTTAGTTTTGGGTGCCCAATTTGGGATTCCTAAAACTGAATCTCTGTGTTGCCAGGCTGAGTTAGGTGACCAAGGGTGCGTCTACACTTAGAAATTAAGTCGATTTAAGCTTGCTTAAGTCAACTTCATTTAATCTGCGTCTACACTACACTTTCCTTAAGTCGACTTAAGCAGCTTGCTTAAGTCGACATAAGAAAAATAAAATTGACTTAATGAAAATTAAGTCGACTTTATTAAACATACTTTTAATTCGACTTTAGGCTTAAGTCAACTTCCTAAAGTCGACTTAAGCCAGTGTAGACCTGGAGTAGCCCTAAGTCGACTTAAAGTTGACTTAGAGCTCTCCAGGACTCCCCCACTGCCCTCCCTGCTGGGGGGGGGAGGGTGTACAGGGGGAGCTTGGCATGCCCCCCCCAAATGGCAGGACAGGGCCCTGCCCACCCTGCTCCTATGCCCTGCCAGGGTCTCTGTCTCCCTTTGCCCCATTGTACCCAGGTACAATGGGGCAAAGGCTGAGCCCCCTGGCACTGGGCAAGGGGTGCCCCTCTGCCACCGTGGACCTGCCCAAGGTCCCCCTAGCCCCTACAAGTCAACCTAGGTGTCCAGTGTGGACGATCTAGGTTGACTTTGTAAGTTCCCCCCAAGTCGACTTTAAATTTAAGTGTGGACATGCTAAGTCGACTTAAATTTGCAAGTGTAGACATAGCCCAAGAGTCACATAACAGCTCAGAGGCAGGCAGGCATGGGTAGAAGCCTTAAGGGAAAAGGTGTTAAGAAAGGCCAGTTAGCAGATACTTCCTTTCATAATGAAACTTCAGAGTCTATGAAAGATTTGTGTTAACAAAGAACTGTTTTGGTAAATAAAGAAAACCCTGAAGAAAGGAAGTGAAATCCTGCTGCTCTTGGAAGGTTTATTTGACACACTGGCCCACCAGCATACAGGGCCTCCGTAGACAAAATGATGCCAGAACTGATTTGAATAAGGGGAGGATATACGCCTGGTATTCCTTTATATAAGGGCAATGTGGAAGACTTCACAGAGGGGAATGATACAAAGAGAGTGATGAGGCTGCTGTTGCTGGTTCAAAAGGATGAGAGTGGAAATGATAAATATTTTACAAGGATGGTTTTCTGAATTTAAGGGGGAGTAATGAATGTAGTTATATGCGCTCATGGGACTAAGTCATCTCTCCCAAGCAAGTCAAGATCTGTGGTCCTCTGTGACTAAGGAAAAGGAGGCTGAATTTTCCATGAGTTTTGAGTGCCTTTGAATGATAGTTCTTAGTACAGTAAATACCTGTTGGAGTATACAATAGATGCTTAATAGGAAGTAATAGCAAAATTCAAAGTGTTTGTCTTTCTTTACAAATACATAAAATCCATACATTATACCACTATTGTTATACAACATGGGTGAACACCTGGCCCTAACTGAAGTCAATGAAATGGGAGTTTTGTCATTGATTTCAATGAAGTCAGGATTTCACCCTCTGGATTCTATTATTTTTAAGTATTTATTTTGCACTGAGGTATTGGAAATATACTTTATCTTTAACACAAATTCCAGAAAGCAGTACTAAAATAAGTTTTTCAAAGTTCTCAGTTCAGGCTTTTTACACAGGATCCTTTCCTCCTCCTCCTTGTAGTCACTGCCAACTAATTACTTGGGATGGCCACAACCGTCAGATGCACTAGGAGGGAAAAAAAAAAAAGCACAATGCACTTTGACCACAAGGATTAGAATTTCCAGTGCCCTCTCTTATTACTCGCTTTACAAGACCATCTGCTATAAGTGACTTGTAGATGAGCTGTACCTGGTGAATATATCATTGGTCCAAGACTGTACAGGTAGTATATGAATGCTTTTGTTTAGTTTATAAGCAGCTCCAAGACCTCAAGAGCCTCAGCTACTTGAGCAGCTGGATCACGATCCCCTCCCCTGATATATAATTAGATGGAATTTAGTTAAAAATACCCTTTTAAATGTTGCTGTTAGATATTTGAACAACTTCATACCACAAAGAACACATTTTTAAACAGTACAAAGGGCCATGCAATTGTATAATCTGTCTACACAATTGAAGATAAACCACTCTCTCTCTATTAAATCCAAATCAGCATTCTTTTTGCCAAGGCATAGTGTTTTTAAGATTTTTTTTTTCATTAGTTAGGGCTGACATATCTTAACATGATGGCAGTGGATGATAGGATTAAGAAGGATTAGCATATACAGTCTGAAGCATGAATAAAGCTTTGATGGAGTGCTTGGATGGTGATATTGTATGTCATCTACTTATGTACCATGTTATCAAGTATAAGGATTTTTGTTACATTCTGGTAAATGTCACCATACCAACACAGTACAGAATGTTCATGATTCAACATCTTTCCTTAACAACTGTTCATCACTTTGCAAGGTTTTAAATGACACAAATTCATTCTGCAAATAGGAAAGCAGGTTCCCCTTTGCATGGTATAAGAGCATAACTTCACTGCTATGCATTCAAGAAATAGCTGGCAAATTGGTCATGGCTCTCTGCATATTCTAAATTTTTTCCCTACGTATAGACACATGCAATCCTCTGGAGACGGATATCTGCCAGATGAAGTCAATGAGTAAGACAGAGGCTGATACCGCTTCTCTAGATCTTATTACTTTATTATGCATTCTGGTTGATAGAGGGTAGAATCCATAGTCTAGACTACACTAGACAAAACTTTATTGGACTATACAATAAATGGAGTGTCTGGTGACATACAGGTCATGTCACTTAGGGTGCATCTACACTTGTAAATTAAGTGGACTTAAGCTTGCTTAAGTCGTCTTAATTTACTCTGTGTCTACACTACACTTTCCTTAAGTCGACTTAAGGAAAAATTAAGTCAACTTTCTAAAACCTCGTTTTAAGTCGACTTTCTGCTTAAGTCGACTTTCTAAAGTCGACTTAAGCCAGTGTAGACATGGAGTACCCTTAAGTCGACTTTAAGTCAATTTAGGGGACTCCAGGGCTTCCCCACTGCCCTCCCTGCCAGGGTGGCTGGCACAGGGAGAGCCTGGCATGCCCCCCCAAAGGGCTCCTATGCCCTGCCAGGGTCCCTGTCCCCCTTTGCCCCATTGTATCCAGGTACAATGGGGCAAAGGCTGAGCCCCCTGGCACTTAGCAAGGGGTTCCCCCCCTGCCACCGTGGACCAGGCCCAGTTCCACCTAGCCCCTACAAGTCGACCTAGGCATCCAGTGTGAACGCTCTAGGTCGACTTTGTAGGGTCCCCTCAAAGTCAACTTAAAATTTAAGTGTGGACATGCTAAGTCGACTTAACAAAGTCGACTTAGCTAAGTCAACCTAAATTAGCAAGTGTAGACATAGCCTTAGAGATTAGTCTGCTGCCCTCTAAGAAAAATAGCCAAGACTAGAATAGACTTTGTCCAAAGCCCAGAGATCACATGAGCATTGAATGAAGAGTGCTTTCTAAAACTATGAAGAGCATGATATATATTGTATTGGAGTGGATCTTCTGCAGTGAGAATATGGAATTCCATTGGTGTAAAATATATTTTACAATAAAAAAGTCTGCATATAGGAAAATTAGATCTATATCAGACATGTATTATAGAATTTTGAGCTATATGTAAAAAATGTGCTGTTTGCCCACGGAGTAACCTTTAACATTTTTTTTACTGCATAAAAATACTGCTTTTATGAATTCAATGTTCATGAAAGGGAAGGAGAATATCATTAGGCCAGCAAGATCAATGTCCCATGGTACTAATAGACATAGTACTGATATTTGTATCAGGGGGCTCAACCGCATTTACTGAGATGCTATGCAATATTGTGTTAGACTAGCAGACAAAGTACACTTTTTTAAAGTGTTAAACTAACAGTTTTAAACATATCTTGCTACTGCAAAAACTCTTGATGATATAATACCACTAATTGTGACACAATTTGAACTAAGTCTAATACTGTCTGATGATTAGAGTGTGAGCAGAGGTTCTCAAAACATTGAGCTGTAACATTTCAGGGACTTTTTCTCCCTTCCTATTGAACCAGTCAGATTAGAAGATTTAATTATAAAGGGACATCTCTATCTTGATAATGGGTCAAATCCATCACTGAAATATTCCCACTGAAGTCAATAATTATTCTTGCTGCTCATTTGGCTCAATAAATTTACCAGTTGAGTTATCAGTGTTGAGGAGTCTTAAAGTAGAACTATAAAGACCAGGACAAAAGCCTCTAAAAATTAGTATATAATAGTATTGTGTATAATATTATCGGTAGGATGCTCAGAGGTGCACTAGGCATCTTAGTGGTTAGCACCCCCAACTTCCAGTCCCTCTCTGTCTGGGTAATGGTGGTGCCTGTTTCTGGTGCCCACAATTCAAGAAGGATGTTGATAAATTGGAGACGGTTCAGAGAGGAGCCACAAAAATGATTAAAGAATTGGAAAACATGCCTTCTAGTGACAGATTTTAGGAACTCAATCTATTTAACTTTACAAAGAGAAGGGGAAAAGGGCGACTTGATTACAGTCTATAAACACCTACATGAGGAACAAATATTTAATAATGGGGTCTTCAGTCTAGCAGGAAAGGTATCACAAATTGCAATTTCAGGAAATTGAAGTTAGACAAAGTCGAACTGGAAATAAGGCGAAAGCTTTTAACAGTGAGAATGATTAGCAATTTAAATTTAACAATTTACTGAGGGTGCTGGTGGAGTCACTGGCAATCTTTTAAATCAAGAGTGGATGTTTTTCTAAAAGGTATGTTCTAGGAATTATTTTGGGGAAGTGCTGTGTCCTGTGTTACTCGAATGACAATGATCCCTTCTGACCTTGGAATCAGTGAATCTATATTCAACTTCTGTATCTTCCAGTTTTGGGCTTCTTTGAAACAGAGGTTTCCATAATGTGCCATACTGCATGGCAGTTTGTAATCAGATGTCTAGCTTGACATTTGCTTATAGTTCCTGGCTAGATTGGAACTCTGATCTCCATGAAAGCATTAGGCCAAATCCTAGACTTTCCCATGGATGCTGAGGGACCACGAGATCCAAGCACAGAACCTGGCCCTCTGTTCACAAATCTTCTTTGCCATAGAGAAAGTGTGTGTGTATGGGGGAGAGGGAGTGAGCCAGTTATATTTGTGTCACTCTTTCCTTATTGTGGGATCCTTTGAGGGATCTCTGCAATGCAATGAGCAGGAGCTGGGTGAACGCACAGTGATGGAAGGCAGAGTGGGAGTGGGGAGGTACATACATTGCCCCCAAACAGACTAATGTTGTTTCCTAGTTAAAGATAACATAACTCCAGGCCCTTTGCAGGAGGTAACCTCCATTTAAGTGGTCTGATGACAGGCAATCCAATGCTAAAGGGGCCCAACTTGCCAGTGAATGGAGGGAATGTGGGGACTTAGAGCTGCAAGAACAGACTGACAGCTCATGAACAGGGTAATTTTGTCCCACCCCCATCACACTGACAGGACACTTTCAGAAGATATTCATAAAGAGATCCTTCTTAGGACAGGCGGACCAGTCAGGTCCTCAGGCTTCATTCTTTCCTCAGTCAGGCAAACTGCCGTTGGCTCCTATAGGAGTGATGAGGGCTCAGTTATGAGGGAGTAGCGACTTCAGAATTTGGGTGCAGACCCTCAAAGATATTTAGGCACCTAACTCCCATTGAAATCACTTAAATGCCTTTGAGGATTTCAGTCTTGGTCCATGGTGCTTTTTCACTGCACCACCTAATGTTTGCATTGGGGTGACTTATTTACTTGTGAATTCATTTGCACCCGTAGTTAAGAAGCACTGACTTTATGAAGAACTAATATTAAAGAATATTATTTCTATTGCTATAAGAACAGATGTTTTGCATGCTGTGGTGGCTGTGCAGATTTGATGTCCTTAACACATACCAATAAGGTGGTAAATATTTGTACATATATATCCTTATTCATAAGTAGGCTAGGAATTCAAAAGCTAAATTTATTCTTCATTATTCAGATGGAACTTAGGTATTTGCAATAGCTCCATTCTAAATGGTTTGTCTAGACAGTAGCCAGATGCAGGATTGAATTATTGGAATCTTATCTATCTAATCAATGCATTGTATTGCTACTCCTCTGAGTACCTTTCATATAACATAGATAGACATTACTAAAGCCCCGTGGGGACTTCATGAAGGTGCTGGCTCTTCCCTCAGGGGTTTTGTGGTGATTTTTTTTTTTGAATGAGGTAGATAAACAGAGCACGTGGCTGATGTTGTAGATATCAAAATGGTTCTGGTTTAAAAGTTTTATCAGGTAGGAAGATTTAGCAGCATTTCCTAAAGGTGATCAGTTTTTAGAATATCTGGAAGTTCGTTTCACAGACAGCTGAGAATCATTTGCTCACAGCTCTCAAGACCTTTAAGGCAATCTGTGTGATGTAGATTGTCCAAGAGAAGCACACTGGTTTTGATATTGACAGGTGGAACAGTCTAAGAATACAAATGAAAAATAAATCAATGAACCAAAGACAGAATATCATTCTATAACAGATCACACATACAGTATGGAGATGGTCTGTATGAAACTATTTGTTGCACCACTCTTAAGATTACAGGCTGCCTGGATAAAGTTTGTGCAAGCTGTGGCAAAGAAAGAAGGATTTAGGTGTCAAGATCTCTTTTGCTACCTACAGGAATACACAGTAATGAAACAAAAGAATATGTATTGAACAAATCTGAAAGGGTATGTTGAAAATGATACCATAATTAGAAATCAGAAAGAATAAAAAAATCTATCTGGAGAAGTCATTGTAATAAGGAGATCTGATTACGTAGCACGTATTCAGGGCATGTTCACACTTGTGTTTTAAGGGTGAAATTGTTTAATTTAATCCACATTGCCAGGGCAATCCACCAACAGGCCAATACTGCGGAGTGTTTCATTAACTGCAAAATGTAAAATCAGTTGAGTTTCACTTGGCTCCAAAAGGGATGTGAGGTCCCTACATGATGAACACCAAACTTATTCACATGAGGTGTCAATTCTTCTGTCTCTGTTCTGGTTACAGTTAAGATCAGGTAGGGCCAAAAGATAATGGGCAATTTAGTTAATCCAGAATATCATAGGCTATGTCTACATTTACTAAAATTAGTTTGAATTAGTTAGTTCGAATTAGCTTGATTCAAACTAGAAAAAATTAGTTCGAACTAAGCAAGTGCCATTCGAATTAGCGATCTCCATTGATTCCAATTGGCTGGTTAGTTCAAACTAAGAAATTAGTTCAAACTAACATGGCCACATTGGTTAATTCGAACTAGTTAGTTCGAATTAATCCTTACTTCTAATACCCTATTCGAATTTATTAGTTCGAATTAAGGAAGCCTAGTGTAGCCATGGCTTTAGTTAGTTCGAATTAAGCTTCCTTAATTCAAACTAATTTGCCAGTGTAGATGTAGCCATAGTGATCATGAATTCATCTTAGAGTTTATGTGTACCTGTACTGAAAACAGCCAGTTGGGAGTGTGCGGCAAACTGTAAAGTTATTTCTTTATGTCTTCCATTTCCCTGCAGGGAAACATACTCCTACCTGTCATACCACCGCACAAGAGTTATCTATTGTCCAAAACATACAACATAGATAAAGGAAGTGGTGCATGTCAAGAGATGCATAAGATCTTCACAGCATCTACCTCTTAAGTATTATAAAGTGCTTTGGTTTACTATTTAGGTAATTCCAAGAACCACTCATTTGCAATCCACACTTCCATGTATTTCTAAAAGAGCTTATAGAACATGTTGCAGTTCCAGAAAGAGGCCTTATGTATATTTAAAGGCCTTACTAAGATATACCTTGACTTACTAAAATAACTATTTCATCATCAGTGTCTATACAGGGAAGAGATCTTGTCGTCTTCCTTGTCTGTTCTGTTCTGCTCAGGTTTTTATACTGTGCTCATTGTTGTCATTGAGACTGATAATTTATTGCAAATACACTTCTCTTCCCTGTTACCTCCCCCCCTACTCCCATTTGTTTATCCACCTTCTGAATCTTGTTATAGCATAGAGTTTTGAGCTTTCTGGATAGAAGTGGACTTTGTTCTATCCATTTGTTCTAGACCTGGCACATTGATTCCTGACTGAGGATTCTAGGTACTACTGAACTATAAAATTCTTCTACTAATAATAGTCTCTGAGCACCTATGTCCATAAAGTGCCATGCATAGAGATAAAGGTGACCTATGAGGAATGATTGAAAAACCTGGGTTTGTTAAGTCTGGAAAAGAGAAAACTGAGGAGGAACATGATAAGATTTCAAGTACATAAAAAGTTGTTGTAAAGAGGAGGGTGATAAATTGTTCTTAATTGCTGAGGATGGACAAGAAATAGTGGGTTTAAATTCCACAAGGGAGATTTAGGTTAGACATTAGAAAAGACTTGCTAACTGTCAGGGTAGTTAAGCACTGGAATAAATTAACTAGGGAGGTTGTGGAATCCCTGTCAGTGGTGGGTTTTAAGAATAGGTTAGACAAACATCCGCCAGGGATTGTGTAGACTAGATAATACTTAGTCCTTCCTCAGTGCAGGGGACTGGACTAGATGATCTACTGAAGCCCCTTCCAGTCCTACATTTCTATGGGTGTGTCTACACTTGTAAATTAAGTCGACTTAATTTACCCTGCGTCTACACTACAGTTTCCTTAAGTCGACTTAAGGAAAATAAAGTCAACTTTATTAAACTTTGTTTTAATTCAGCTTAAGGCTTAAGTCAACTCCCTAGAGTTGACTTAAGCCAGTGTAGATGTGGAGTAGCCCTAAGTCGACTTAGGGCTACCCCAGGACTGCACCAACGCCCTTCCTGCCAGGGGGGGTCACAGAGGGAGCCTGGCATGCCCCCCCCACAGGGCGGGGCAGAGCCCTGCCCACCCCTGCCCCTATGCCCTGCCAGGGTCCCTGTACCCCCGTGGACCTGCCCTAGGTCCCCCTAGCCCCTAGAAGTCAACCTAGGCATCCAGTATGGATGCTCTAGGTCGAGTTTGTAAGTTCCCCCCAAAGTCGACTTAAAATTTAAGTGTAGACTCACTAAGTCGACTTAAAGTCGACTTAGTTAAGTCAACTTAGCTAAAGTCGACTTAAATTTCCAAGTGTAGACATAGCACATGATAGCAATGAATTATAGACTCACGAACTGATATTAATAAATGTTTTCTAAAATGCAGAGATACATTCAGTGAAGATTATTCTAAGTTATTCATTGTTTGGTAGTGTTCACAATGTTTCAGGTGCTGTCCATATACACTGAAAGATACAAGGTGAAATCCTGACTCTGATGAAGTCAATGGAGCTAGGGTTTCATGCAAAGTCCCTACTTCAAAGAACTCACTGGGAGAGAGGGGGATTAAGTGTGTGTGTGTGTATATATAATATGAGTATTTGCTCATGAATTTTTTCATGAGAATCATCAGTTCAGGGAGCACTTTTATTCAAATAACTCTGAGCATGACCATTTGCTCACTAAATTCAGGTTTTGGGTGTTCGTTGTCACAGAAAAAGTCATCTGTTGTGGATAATATACAAAGCAGTCTTCCACAGCAGGGCCAGCCTGACCATATAGGTGAACTAGGCAGTTACCTAGAGCGCCAGGCTTTAAGGGGTGCCAAATTAGATGGAAGCAATTTTTTCCCCACTATTTAAAAACTATATTAGTATGCTATCTTTTATCAATGAAAGCACAGCACTCTGATGGGGGCGCAAAAGTCATAGTTCACCTAAGGCACCAAAAGCCCTTGGGCCAGTCCTGTTCCACAGGGAACAATGAGAGGAACCATAACTGCTATGCTTTCAGTAGAGTCCAAAATTATTAAAATGTCTGACAGGAAAAGAAAACATTCAAGGCAATAACCCATAATCCAATAGTTCGAGGAAAAGCTAAAGCATGAATTGAAAAGACCAACTTAATATTTTTCAAAACAGGCAGCCATATACCTCTTAATGATGAGAACACATTCAGCTAACAATCAGCTGATCTGAAATGTGTTCAAGCTTCATTTGTTACTTAATAATTTCAGATGTCTCATTATTTACTTCTTTCAGAAAAATCAGACAAACTATATCTCAGATTACTCTAATGAAGAGCTAAGTAAAATGTTCACGTGCAAATAGATTTCACAAGGAAAATCAATTAGCTGTGAGCCTCAAATGAATGTTAAAATAATGAATGCAAATATCATGCATGCCATGTTGTTGTAGCTGTGTCGATCCCAGGATATTAGAGGGACAAGGTGAGATAATATCTTTTATTGAATCATTTTATTGGACCCCCATCTGTTGGTGAGAGACACAAGACTGATTGCTACACAGAGTTCTTCTTCTAGTCAGGATCAGAAGATGATACAGTACTTTTTGACATGTAAAGTTGGTCAAAGTAACTCAGAGATCATATTCTCTATTAATTGTGCCCATTTTTATTAGTAAATTGTCCATGATCTGATCCCAATTTTCTTCAAATACCAAAACCAAATAAGCAGTGAGAGATCTAAGAGACTGATCAATTGCTTAGAAGAGTTTCAGCCCAGACAGACCTACTCATTCATAAATATCATCAAAACATTTGGAAGAATAATTTTCCAAGTTATTTATAAACTGGCATTTCAGCTATTCACAGTGTTCAAAATGACCACACACAATAATGGGTGGCCATCTGTGCCACATGGTACTGTTTCTATCTCCTGATTGCATGACTGAAACGTTTTGAACAAGAGAATGATTGACACCAAATAAAGAATAATTAATTCAGGCTAAAGTTCATGAAGCTGTTGGGTTTTTGTGAATATTTTCATGAACACCTGTTGGTTGTCTGAATAATCTGAACTTGGTGCTTTTATTGAAGAAAATATTCATGCATGATTTTTACTATTTATCAGTTCTATTAACAGTGACCTAAATGTTTTTAAAGCATTTAAGGATGGTGGGCCTGAACATCTTTTCATGCTGGTTCTGTACCATTGTAACTCCACTGACTTCAGGAAGTTATTTTTTTTATTTATGCTAGTGTAAATGATAGTTATATTACAAATGTGGAAAGTTTCAGTCTTATGGGTCTTAGCTTTCTGGGACGAGAATGGAACAGATAGAAAATGGTTTCAATGACCTGAAAAATTGTGACACTTGATTCATTCTCCCAAGGCTGTGAATATTCCATTTACCCTGTTCATTGGGAAACTGTAAAAAATTATATACATATTATAAAATGACATAATGAAAGGGAATTTTACCTTACCTATGTTACATACCATCCTGAAGAGAATTAATGTGTGCATGAACTTTGGATGTAGTTATGTGACTCTTGTGCCATTTGAAATCACTGCATGGGATGTGTGTTGAGTCAATCACCTTGAGTTACCTTATTAGTATTTCTCTAGTCCAATAGCCCCCATCTGGTTTGAAGCCTCATTGAGTGCTGAGTGCTGCACAATGACACAAAAAGACACAATCTCTGTCCTGAAGAGTATACAGTCTCATTTAACACAAGACATGACTAGTGAACGTGATAAGCAACAGGATGGAAGAGGAAAAGGGCAAATGAAGACAACAGTAATAAGCTGATAGAGCTAGAGAAGCTGATTGTGTGCACAATTGGGTGGCTCTAAATCACTTAAAAGTCTCCTTGGGGTTCTTGCTCCTGACGTGCTCATCATTAGTTTACTGATTACTTGTAAGTGTCACAGCAAAAGTGGGTCTGCAGGAAGGAATGGAAAGAAGAGAAGCTAGTGGGTACTTTAGGATAATTACATTATCCATAATGTTCAAAAGAACATTTTAATGAGTTAAAGTATATGCGGAAATACCATCACATTACAGACCTAACATCCATTGTACAATGAAGAAAAGTGGCAATGAATGTTAAAACTGACACATTATGTGCCTGCAGTGCTAAGGAATCTACATTTCAAATGTTCATATCTTCCACAGGACCTGGCAGAAATCACATACCATGACAGAATAGCTAGGGAATATCACGTCCATAGAAAAAATAGAAGAGCAAATAACTTTGCAAAATTTTCCCTTTAGTACAGGTGTAGGGAGCTAGGCCATCCCTCCCTGTCTGTTTGGGAGGGAGAACACACCCCTTTGCTACAGTGTTCTGGTGCCTGCAGACTAAAGTAACAGGGAATTAGTGTAGGGCCAGGGAAGGGGCCTGACACAGGTCCCAGCCCTGAGAGCTACCAGCGTCGGAGCGATCTGCCACTGGGTCAGCAGACTGCCAAACTGCAGGCAAGTCATCCAGCTTCTGGGGCTACTTCCTGCCCCCTATCCCTTTGGTATCTGGTCCATTGGTTCACCTTTGGCTTCTTCGAGGTACTCTGCCAGGGGTAAGTTACACAGACCCTCTAACTCCTCCACCTGTGGCTGTCTAGTAGCTCCTCGGGGCTGTCCACAGATGGCAGTGCATCCAGGTGACACCCCGACAGGGTCTACTACCACTTGTAGATGGCTGGCAAGTCCTCCAGATCACCAGCAGCAGGGTGCTGCCTCCAGGCCCCAATAGGCAAGCAGATCCAATGGTTCTTCAGGACACCAGGCTGCAGGGAGTTCCTCTAGGTCCACAGTGGCAGGCAGGTCTGGCAGGTCCTCCTGGTCCCAAGCTGCAGGCAGCTCAACTGTTGGGTAATGGTCTGGCAAGGCTCCTGAGAGAGGGAAGAGATGTCCTTCCCCACCCGCAGCTCAGCCCAGACTGAACTCCTGCGCTCTCCCTTTATGCTTCCTGCTCCACCCTCTGACTTCTGGTCTGATGGACAGGAGGGTTCTAGCTCCACCCATCTGGGAGCAGGCCATCCCTCCCTGTCCATCTCCGGGGGAGGTCATGCCTCCTTGCTACACCATGCAAAATAGCTACTCCAACAGCTTCCATTCTGTTCCATTGAAGGTATGTCAACAGGGGCCTGTTTTGGCCCTCAAGATTTAACAGACCTCATCCCTAGGAAGAATCTGGCATAGATTACTTCTGTACCAATCCACTGGTAGGCAAAGTAATTCAGATCAGAAGTGATGCACTGACATCCCTTTGAACCAGTTAGAGATACTAAAATATCAGCAAGGATCTGATCCAACTTTCACTGAAGTAAATAGGAATCTTTCCATTGTATTCGGAGAGAACTGGATCAGACGGAGTTTGATAATTGGAAAGAAATAAAAAAAGCATGAAACTAGCTATGCTCAATATATTCTTTCCTCTTTAGTTCTTAAATTGTCAAATTGCCACCAGTATTGAATGCACTGAAAAGATTTGTAACATGTCAGGAAGTATTATAAACAGAGCTAAGATCCAAACTGGCACCAGAAAATCCAAAGCTTTTAAATTTTCTGCATTGGACTTGCCTAGCTTTAGGTATATACGTAAGTGTACTTATGATAGTCTAATACACTGCCTAATGTTGACCAAGATATCTTATATGGTATATGTTCAGGATTCACCGTTCATGATCTCTCCTTGGTCTTTGTTCTAAGCAGTGCCTGGTCTAACATTCCACCATGCTGGCTCAATTTCATGCATGTGGTGATCCACTATCTACTCACACCACTTCCCTGTTATGTCAGCTGTACAAAGAACTCCTTTTGCTGTGGAGTTTGTGTATCATGCAGAAGTATCCCATGAAGTTTCTCCCCATAACTCACATAGTCCTACAATCTGAATATCCACATAGATTCTATACACTGTTGAGGGTGGAATTTGCCAAAGAGTTCAGCAATGGCTCAACTCTGCTCCCATTGAAGTTAAAGGTAAAACTCTCACCAACTTCAGTAAGGGTTAGTTAATTGCTGAGTGCTTTTAGAAATCGCATCCCAAAATATACACAACCATGTTCACTCAATGTGAAGGTCACAAGTTTAAACCTGCAAGTACGGTAAGTCATGAAATACAAAAGTGAAACTTCTCGGGGGTTATTAAACCATGAGTTTGTGCACATCTGCTTGTAGGGATGAGTCATGTTTAAATATGTATTTTCAATGTTTTATTAAAATAGATTTAGATATTGCATTTTTCTGATTAAAAAAAAGAACTGAAGCAAAATATGAGGAAAAAATAAAGGGACAAAAAAAGGAGACAGACACATATATACCTTCCAATTACACTCTGTCAGCTGCATATATGAATCTAGAACTTCACAGAAATCCACTGTATAACTATCCATCAATGATATTTTGCAGTTGCAGCAGCCCGTAATTATGGAAGAGCAATTTAACTTAGCAAAACTGTCATGCTTGGTGTATATAAAAATGATTTGCCTATTCCATCTAACTCAACTTGCTATATTATTTTATGTTCAAAATTACCCTAGAAGCCCTTTCCCTAGTGATGAGGAATCATGATAAAGTTTCAGATTTTAAAATTCAGCCATTTTTGACTTACAAAAAAGTTATGCACTAATATGATACCTTGATTGGTGTAACATCTTCTGGGACATGTATTGAACATTGCCACTGACTCGATGGTGAACCTTTAGTTTCTTTATCTGAGTTTGCTTCTCAAGAGACAAAACAAATCAATTTCATTCTATTCCTCTACACACAGACACACACACACTCTCTCTCTCTCTCCTTGTTCATTTATCTGAGACACATTTTAAACTTGTGTAAGCTTTTCAGTCCTTTGCCAAGTTTCAAAGGAATATTCCCAGTCCTCTGTGTTGTTATACTCAGGGCCATCCCTTGTGGGGAGCAGGGTCCAAGGCCAATCAGCCTAGGTGGGGCCCCTGCCGCCCCATACTGGAGGGGAGTGTGGTGATGGGTCGGCCCACTCTGCCCCCAGGGACCCTGATCGTCTCCCTGGGGACTGGGAGCCGGCCCTGAGGCTGCCCACCAGTGGAGAGCCAGCCCTGGCCCCGGCCCCAGCCCAGTCTGGGAACCCAAGCCCACCCGCCGGCTCTGCCGGCCCCAGCCCCGGCCCGGGCCAGGGACCTGAGCCTGCCCAGCCGCACACACCACCTTGGCCCTGTGGGTTGGCCAGCTGGCTGCTCCGCCCTGGGGGCAGGGAGGGCTGTCCCAAAGGCAGCGGGGAGCAGGGTGAAGCACAGCCGGGGGGGGTGGCGTGTTGTGGGCCCCACACTGCCCCACTGAGAGCGGGACAGCGTGGGGCCCACATAACTGCAGGGCCCAGGGCAATCGCTCCATTCGCCCCCCCCCAAGGACAACCCTGGTTATATTTACCACAAATTCTCTCTTTTCAATTCTTGAACTGGCAAATTAAAGTGTTAGTAGACTCACCTTTTCCCCAGGGCCATGAACAGACTGAAAAATGATTGGCCCTAGGTTTTGTGGGCCTGTTAAATAAAATGTGCAAGTCTCCATTAAATTTGCTTCCTGAGATTTCTCTCCATTGGTATATACCCATGACACCTCCTCTTACCTCTCTTCTGCCTGTGAACCCAGTAGGGCCTGTGGTCACCAATGACAGCTTCCACCAACTAAATGGGCTGGAAACCAAAGAATAAGTCAAAGTGAAGCTTTACAAGTGGAGAGCAGTCACTGAATTCAGCCTCTGCTGAGGTCTACTGGTACCAAAGCTGGGGAATAGGTTTAAAGTAATGAATATGGTGCTCTGAGTTTGACTGTAACTGTAAATTCTCCATTTTTTTATTGCTTTTCTCTCTCTCTTTCTTTCCATGTTTCTTTCTCTCCTATGCTGCTCAGTGTTTGTTCCACTGTCTAGTCTCTTCCCACTTTTCTTGTCTTCCTGACCTTTTTTTATTATAAAAAAAAATATTATGACTGAGGCCATGTCTACATTGGGGGCACCATCTAAAGTTGCTGTTATTACATTGACATAATAAAATCGGAGGAGAGTATCCACAGGACACTCCAGCTCTGGCTCCTTCGGCGGGGCTGCCAGATTGGAAACCTCCCCTGGACTACTGCCGGCCCCCAGCCCCAATGCTGGTAAGGCACCCCCAGCCAGGGCTGCCTCCAGACCCCACAGCCGGTCTCAGCAGCCCTGGTCGGACCCCGCAGCCCCTCAATGGTGCTCGGCAGCCTGCAGCCTCAGCCCCAGGGCTTCGGTAGCCGGCGGCAGCCTTTGGTGGGGGACTGCCAAGCTCGCGGCAGGGGGCTGCGCAGCCCACAGCCCTGGAGGGGGAGGCCAGTGTCTACACTAGGGTTAGGGTGAATTATTAAATTCGACCTTAACCCTAGGCCTCCTGGAGAGGTAGATTTATAAAGTCGAATTCTAAGGCGGCTTAATACAACCTTTCAGCCCCGTTAGTGTGAATGGAGCCTGTAGAAGGTCGAAGTAAGCAGCATTAGATTATCCCAATCCCTCAATATAGACCAGGCCTCAGATTCCCAGTTCTTTGTTCTTCCTCTTCTTTTCCATGTCACAGAGCGTTCTCTCCCAACCTTATTTCATTGTGTGAGCCCTGTTCAGTACTTTCTCTATTCCTGTTGCCCCTCTCTTTCATGGTCTGTCTATCCCTTCCCTTACATTCTCTCCTTCTCCACAAATTTTCCCTGTCGCTCCAAATCTTCTCCAATATCATCTCCTTTCTCTTCATTTCATTAATCTGAGCTCCTTCCCCATTAAATCCTTCCACCCCAGAAATCGCAGCTTTCTCTCTCTCAGTCTTCTCTGCATTTCAGCTTCTTCCTCCTTTGTCAGTAGCTGGTTTGTCAATTCCTGGGCCACCAAGTCAGCCATCACTCCAGCAGCAAGGTTGTCAGCAAGACAAACACCTAGAGCACAATTATAATATGACTATGAGAAAAGTGTCTAGTTTCCATAAAGTGAGTGACTGTGGAAAAAAGAAAAAAGTGTAAGAACTGCAGAAACTGGCATGGGATGCCAGCAAAAATGACTGTATGATGCCCTGTTTGGTGACCTTGGGCACATTATGCCCCCTTTCTATGTCTCTTTACTTCTCTTTAAAATGTGAATAATAATATTTAGCTGCATTGAAAAGTGCCTTGATGTTTATGGAAAGTGATATGTAGGATCTAATCTATTACTGTTGTTATTACTTCTGAATTTGATTCTTACCTTTATCTCCACCCATTTAAATACTTGAGGATCTCAGAATCTCTGGAGTATATGCCTGATTATAGGGACAAGACAATTTGTCATCATGAGGGCTGTCTTCCTGTGCTGTGGCTTCAAAAAAATTAAAGAGAAACATGCTGTTCATAGACTTTGTATTTAAAGTCCATACTTAATATTCAGAAGGAGACTATGAAATCTGATAGCTGGTCATTCAAATTTTTATTCCCACAGTTCTTTCTGTAAATAGTTATGAAACAATGAAGCAGATGTAGGATATTTGGAATAATGTTGTCAGCTGAATTATTTCTAGAATAGTGGTGAGTTGTTTCTCTTTCTAGTCTACTGAGATGCAGAGCAATACCCGAGAGGAATGACCTAGATACAGCCTCTGACTGACATATATTGTTTGAGAGAAAGGAGATTCTGTTCCATGTCAGGGATCAGCAATGAACTACACTGAGGAACTATGAATGTAATTCATATGGAAAAGAGTTGATGCACTAAACAGTGAGTTTAGACGGGCTGAGAGATGTGTGGCTTTGTGGTTCTGTTTTTTTTTCCTTTATTTTGAACAGTTTTGTATAGCAAAACCACTAAAAAGAAAAGGAGATAGTGCTTAATAGACCCCATGTTTTATCTCGGTTGGTTTCTCCCCACTTCCCCAATCCACTTTGATTATATTTTTGATTGCTAGTTAGGAGCTTTGTAACTTGGATTGCCATGATACTTGCTCCTTTTAACCTGAATCACCCGAAACAGCTCTTCAAAGCAATTTACTACAATCTCCCCCTGCCCCCCCAACCACAATCTATATCCTACACAGTTTATTAAGGGATGGGTGATTACTGCATTTTCGTTCAGAATGGCATGACTAATTCACAGGTGTATATGAGTACTATGTTAATAGAAATATCTGTCTGATCTGTTCCAGGCATTTAAACATGAGAGAGAGAATGGGCAGAAGTGCTCATGCTCACTCAGATGACCTAGGATTTTTTTTCAGAATCATTTTCCCAGTTGTCAGTGAAGTCAATAAGAGCTGTGGCAGTTCAGCATCTTGGAAAATCATGTCATTTATTTAGGTGCCTACATATGGATTTAGGTGACTAATAGAAATAGGCACTAAAGTTTACAGTATTTGGCCCAAATACTTGGATAAACTCACTCCTAACCAATAAAAGCATGATAAGGACTTTTTGATCTAGAATGCTATAGAACCTCCTGGCAATTATTATTTACGTACCCATATGACCTTTGACCACAGGGCAATTTAGGAATTCTATACATACAAACTAAATGAAATGCCAGCACTTTTGGGACAGAGGGTGACAATCAATTGACAAGAACAGGATGGATGAGGGGAAAATTTTGACCAGAGGCCAAACCCTTATTCATAGAAAGAAAATCACTATGAGATCCAAATGTCTATTAATGACAAATGGACTCATGTAAACTGCATGTAATAAATTTATCAACTTTGAAAGAATGAATGGATGAGTCAGGTTTCCTGGTATTTGAACCCATAGTTCTAGGGATTTAAGTATTCCAAACCTGATATATTTAGATCACCAATCTATAGATTCCCAAGGAGATACAGCCTGTAGTATTCTGTATAAAAGTAGTAAAGATGCAAGATTCAGAAACATGGATTTGCTCTCATTTATCCCCATTTAGAAATGACCACTAAAAAGGTTTTGTTTTGTTTTTAAGCTAGGAAGTTAAAATGAAGCTTCTCCTTCAGTGACCTGTACAATTTTACTCCACCTATATTCTTGTTTTCATTTTCTCCTCATTATGCCTCCCCTTCTCCATTGTAAATGATCCTGGGATAAAAGGGACTATATAAATGCCATATAAATATACATAAATACTTCAGTAATACCTTCTTTGATGATATTTTTGATAAAAAAAAATCAAAAACATCCCAAAACCCAAAGTAGCTTAGAAAACTCAAGAGTTTTACACAAAGAAATCTGGTTTCTATGCTTTTTTTTAAAATTATAAACTCTGTTAAAAAACGTGAATAACTCAGTTCAAAACAAAAGCAAAGAACTCTTCCCAACCTGGCAGCTGTAAGAAAGATACTGCTTTGTCATCTACTACTTGTGAGGCTGTCAGATATTACAGTGATGAGAGTGCAGTACAAAAACCTAGCTTAATGAGAAGTAGCCAAACTCTGCCCTTAATATATGCCCTGGAAGGTTCCTTCAGCTTGAAGGAGAGGGTAGAATTCAGCCTTTACTAAGTTTGCCATATTTCTGTCTTTATTAGGCCTGATTAGACACTTTCACACGTGGTTAACCTTAATGAGGGAGTAATCCCATCCCTAGTCAACAAACCATTCAACTCAAAGCACATGCTGAAGTCCCACTTAAGTCAATGAGAATACTCATGTGTGTGAAAGTCAGCATGTGCTTAAGTAGGGAACAGATTCCATAAATCTATGCTAGTTTCAGTCCATGGTTTCAATATTTCTGTGCAAGATTTAGAAAACTAAAAACTGACAATAATTTCACAGCCAATGTGGTCATGTTCTGTCCCGAAATCAAACTGAGGAATAATGAACTGAAGCCTGCAGACATTACAGAGACAAAATAAGCTCTTTGGGACAGAGATCCTCTTTTAGTTCTGTAGTTTCATGGGATCTTGGTCCATGAGAGAAGAAAAACTAACGACAGATTTAAAGATATTTAGGAAGGCTAAGAGATTTCTAGATTTCTGTAATCTCAGACTAGAACATAAAATAACAAAATATACTGCTGTTTATTGTTTAAATGTAGAAATGAATTAACTATTACTAGAAGATTCAGTACATTCAGATACTATTTTAAAATGTTGTTTGTTCTTTCCATTTTGAAAACCAGAAAAGAATATTTGTCCTTTGAGTCTTTTTCAACAATATTGGTTGTTTCTTGCAGCGAATGTCTATGCTGAAACTCTCCCATCTCTTTTGGAAGCCAGGACATTCGTTTTTCTGAGTTTAATTTGGCTATTATGTCTGTCCTCTTAAAGAAATGTGTTTTAGTTAGGAAAACTGTTTATAATGTGATTTGGGCACAATAGAAAACCCAAGAATAGACTTTATTATTGTTCAGATTCCAGCAGCACCCTGGAAGAGGACTGTGTAGTCTCTGCTCTGACAAAAGTACTCTTAAAAAAACCTCAACCAAAACCAACCAGAATAATGCCAAAAACACTATTTAATCCCTCTACAGATTAGACACTTAAGGTCTTACTCCTGCAATGAACTCCAGGTACGTGAACCTCTGACTCCTCGTGGAATTCACTGTGCAACCATAGCCTTAGATTTCATTAATTTCATTTGATAGCCCAACTATTTAGCCCAAGTTTGCTACATGCTTGAACTGGCATAGCAGGCTGTAAGTGCATTTAGGTGCCACATTTGTCTTCCCATTCTTTTTGCTAAACTCTTTATGCTTCTTTGTATTCATTATTTATGCACATATTACCACTTTAATTAATTAAATTAATTAATCAAAATTACATTTTGGAAAAAAACTGCTGTCTCTTTGCTTTGTCTTTGTTTTGCATTAGCAACAAGGGTAGATTGCATTGCATTAGCAACAAGGCTGCTAAATGCATACAAAGCAAGCACTGGGATTTTTAGTTTTAATGTAATATTCAGAGGTAGAATCAGTATGAGGAAAGTTTTTGTTTTTGATGATAAAATTAGACTATCAGCTGGAACCTCCTAATATAGGGTGCTGGCCCATGTAAAGTTGGTCTGGAGGCCCTGTGCTAAAGCAGGTATTCCCATTGGATCAATTAAGAAGATGGAGTTGCACCTGAGGCTACAAATGACCAGGGGAGGAGACCCACTTGGTAGGATAGATCCATTGTGTCTAGGCAGACTGGTTCAGCTGAAAGGGTAAGTGAGAGTTGTCAGAGACCAGGGGACTGAAGGAGTCATAGAAGCATACAGAAGGTGGTTCCTGAGAGATGGCTGAGAGCCGCAAGAGAGATTTGCTGGCTGGTGTCTCCAAGCCAGAGATCCAGGGTGGAGGGGGCTGATAGTAGGAGAGCAGTGAAGGAGCTTCCTGCTGACATCTCCAGGGCTGAGGAGCTGGACCAGGAATAATGATGAGAAGGCCAGGTAGAGTGAGATATGTTCCCTGGCAAGGAATTTCCCAGCAGAGAACCTGTGTGTGTGTGTGTGTGGGGGGGTCCTACTGGGGAGAATGAGGTTCTACTCCAGTTGGAGAGGCTGGGATTGCTGTTCTGGTACCTGGATGGGAGAGACTGATAGCCTGGATATAGCTGAAAGTGCCAATATGTGGTATGTCTTGAGATGTCATGACTTACTAGCCTTCACAGGGAGGAGAAATTGACTAAAAGTTTGGGTCTGTTGTTATGGAGTATTTGGGCTATGTTTTACTAGTAAATCAGCCCCAAGGAAGGTATTATTGCAGGAAAAGAGCCTGATTTAGTGTTATTAGAGATATTAAAAAGGGAAACCGAGGCAGGCATGCCTGTCATGCTGTGGCCTGCTGGCACAGGGCACTCCAGTTGGGTCTGCCCGTGTGATACCGCTCAACACGAGATAGGCAGTCAAAACTCAAACCTACTTTCACTGAAGTAAAACTATCACTTGAATTCAGTGGCACGGTGGTAGGCCATTGGCTGTTAGAAAAATGAATCTTGACTTTTGGAATGCGTCTGATCCCACAGTTAGTTAGGGTGTGAATTCTATTCTTAGCTATAGGCTACAGTCTAATGCATATCTTACCTCTTCACATTCAACAAAGAGAAAATACCTAAAACAGAAAATGAGTAACACTCACATTGAAAACATCTTTTAGAAATCTTTGCTGAGCAAAGGAAAAAATGTAAGTACATGTGTTCTGCTCAACCGGATGATGTGGGTTATATGTAGGGTCAAATTCTGGCCTCTTTCATACCTCTTCCTGAATATAGAAACTGCTTTTGGGCTTGACCTTCATGCAGACCCCACAAAAGGTGCTTGTGTGGGGAGGCTCCTGGAATGCCCTCTCATACCTGTGCAGGGATGGATACAATGTGGCCCAAAGAGAAAACAAATCAAATGTAGGCAAGGGAGAAATTGTGCATTTTAAGTTAAGATAAAAAATGAAATGGAGATCTTCTCTCCATAAGAGCTATTACAGATAGTAAGAGCCGTGGGGAAAGAAAGAAAGAAAGAAAGAAAGAAAGAAAGAAAGAAAGAGTGGTGGTGGTACTGAGAACTGAGTGGCTCAATGACAAAGAATGCAGTGACAAATAAGAAAAGAGTATGGAAAATCAAAATACTGAATCCTGCTGCTTTCTGAGATACATAGCTGCACAGAGCACTTCTCTGCCCTGGACCAGTGAACAGAAGTGAGGACAAGTACTCTCTTCAGCCCAGTTTTTTTTAAAATAACAAAACCAGAGCTTTGATCCAGTAGTCCATTCCTAGTCAGTAAAATACTTAAACACATGCTTAGATTTAAGCATGTGGTTGAGTTCTACAGGAGTTATGCAGACGCTTAAGTGTTTTGACTATTGGTAAATATGCCCAATGACTTTTGATGGGTTGTTAGATGTGGTGATTCTGAGTTAATACAGAGAATTCTTTCCTAGATATCTGGCTGGTGAGTCTTGCCCACATGCTCAGTGTTTGGCTGATTGCCATATGTGGAGTCAGGGAGTAATTTTCCCGCAGGGCAGATGGGCAGAAACCCTGGGGATTTTTCATCTTCCTCTGCGGCATGGGTCACGTGCTGGTGAAATCTTTGTGCCTTGAAGTCTTTAAATCATGATTTGTGGACTTCAGTAACTCAGCCATGGGTTAGAGGTCTATTACAGGAGCAGGTGGGTGAGGTTCTGTGGCCTGCATTGTGCAGGAGGTCAGAATAGATTATTATAAGGATCACCTCTGACCTTAAAGTCTATGGCTATGTCCACACTGGCAACTTAGTTTGAATTAAGGAAGCTTAATTCGAACTAACTAAAGCCATGGCTACACTGGGCTTTAATTAATCGTATTAAGGGTTTCCTTAATTTGAACTAATAACTTTGAATAGAGTATTAGAAGTAAGGGTTAAGTCAAACTAGTTAGTTCAAGTTAACCAATGTGGCCATGTTAGTTCGAACTAATTTCTTAGTTCAAACTAACCGGCCCATTGAAATCAATGGAGATCATTAATTCGAACTAAGCAAGTGCCATGACTGGCACTTGCTTAGTTCAAACTAATTTTTTCTAGTTCGAATTAGGTTAATTTGAACTAACTAAAATTAGTTTGAATTAGTTAGTTCGAACTAACATTTGAACTAATTTTAGTAAGTTTAGACATAGCCTATGAGTTACGCTGAATCAGAGCCCAGCGGCATATATATCAACTTCTTAAGGACCAGCTGTTCATTCAATTTACATTCTACCATTATTTATAAAACAAAATATTCTGATCATTGCCTTTTTAAATGGAAAACTTGCTTTCTGCCAGTGGTGTTTATACAATCAATCAATAATTTGCTATGATTTTATATACATCCCATACAATTATAGCTATTTCTAAAATAAAATGTTTTAAATGTTGCATTCAAGAGTTGCTGCCTCTAGGTTGTTTCGTATGTCTGTGGTAAAACCTATATAATATTCTTCTATGAAATATACAAGTTGTTTTAAAATAGGCAGTGATTTCATATCAGTTAAATTTAGGCATATGGCCAGTTCTGTTGGCAAGAGCTAAATTTAATTGGATATTCAAAAAGTAAATATTTGATTTAAAGTTTAATTTATTAAAGTGTAATACTTGGCACTGAATGGTTTTTTTCTAATAATTTTTCTTGCTCTGCAACCATGAATCAAGGCCAGAAGTGATTAAGTAGATACATACATTGCAGCTACTGACTGCTGAAATTTCATGTTGGCTGATGCAAAAATGTAGCTATTATGATGATTTGACATCTAACACCACATCTTGACAGTATTACACCATTTAAAACTAGTTCTTCGGCAGTGATATCGGAGATACATGGATTATGATTCATTAAATAATCATTTTGTAACATGCAGTCCCCCTAACTTCTGAAAGTAGTATTCAACATGGAACATAGCTAGAAAATCTGAAACAATACTTTTCAACCTCCTGAATTACATTTTCTCTTCTTATATTAAGGAAAAAAACTTATTTCTGGAAGGAATTAATATTAAAATTAGAGATAAGCTTAAGTGACAAAAATGAGATTCAGAGCTGAACTTTGTCAAGAGTGCTGAAGGATTTGGACTAGGGTCAGGTACTAGTCCATGACTCATTTGAACTGCTCTGGTTGTACGTGTGAGCAGGAATATCAGCAGAGTGAGCATGACCATGGAAAAGGGGAGGGGCTGTCATGTTTCTGCACCTCGGCTTCCCTCATCTGCTGTAATGACCATTTGGGGTCCTGGATGACTGAGGGAAAACTGGCACGGTTAGGACTGTTCTAAATTATGCCGAAAAGTGGCCTGGACTGTGGCTTGCCCTTGGAATAGGAGAGTATACTGATGGCTTCAAGTCACTATTACTTCCCACATCTATCTTGTACAAAGTATTGCTTGACTGATCTGACGGAGCTAGGTCCAAATTTATTAAGGTATTTAAGGTGTCTAATATGCAGATAGATGCCTAATTTATGAGGGGCTTTTATAAATTCACTAGGTGCCTAACTTCTATTGAAGTGACATGCCTAACTCCCTTAGATGCTTCTGAAAATCCCAATAGGTACCTATCTGCATCTTCTGACATCTAAATCCCTCAAGTATTCAATGCAGAGTCTAGAAACTCAGCACACCACTCAGGACTGAATCCAGACCTTCTTCCCATGTAGTGTTGAGATGAAGGGCTTTGGCTTGAGCTCAACACCACTTAAAACCAGGTTTAAAACTTCATTAAAATATACAAAAGTGAGACATATAACAGGAAGAGCAACTATTCTGTGTGAAACTAATGTCACATTTAATGTAAATCAGGCTAAAAAGCACTTAGCTTAACCCCTCCCCCAAACTCATCACTATATATAAATAAAGGATGCAATGGTCCAACAGGAGTAAACAGAGGCAAATGTCTTCTGCAGGTGACGTCCTCTCAGAAGCGTGTGCAAGAGAAGCAAAGACACAGTATGCTCATACAAGTCAAGTTTATTACCTACAGTTATATCACCTGCCATGGCTGGGTTTGAGGGGCAGGTCACTGGCTGCGTACAGGGTAAGAGCATTGATAACTACAGTGGCCTTTCTGGAATATCTTGCTTGCCTATCCCAGGGACAATGTGCTTGTGGGGTGAGTAATTGTATCTGTTCTGCTGTAGCTTTGTGTATGTTCTGATGCAGGGCTCTTGCATGTGAGCTGCAGTTCAATGTCTCTGGCCCAGCAACTTACCAAATGGCCCCATATGCATCTTTCTGACTTTGCCCCATTATTGTTGGAGCTACCTTATAGCGTGGCTGCCTGAATATGGAGGGCACCAAGCTATTGAGTGGTTTGTATGCCATCTCACACATTCACATGGTGGAGATGATCTTTCTAATCAAAGGTGTTTCAGAGCTACAAACATTGTATCTAGATTTTTAAAACTTCAAATATGCATGATTTGATGATTGAGCCTTGATATAGGCTATTTTAATGCTGTGAAGAACCCAAACAGCCAGTTACCCTGAACCTGTTTTGCGTGCCTACCCTTTTTATGCCTCACTACTCATGCTAACCACTTATATTCACATTTATTTCTACCATTTATCTCAGTACCAGGGAACTTCACTACCAGGAATGGTTGATTGCATGAACATCTTGGGATACTATGGTTGCCTTCTATTATCTTCAGGGCTTCTTCTTTTAAAGTTGATGTATTCCTATGCTATCCTAGAACCATCCAATTTCTGTACAATTTTCAATTAAGGCTCCTATGATTTCACCATACAGATCCATCAACTCCATACTGTATAAATACAAGACTTAACAGTAGCTTCTGTGAATCACATTGACAACTCTTATTCAGTTAGTGTCTCCATTCCTCTAAATCTGTGGTTCCCAACCCATGGCCTGGGGCCAAAAGTGGTCCACAGGTCTTTCAGAACGGCATGTGGCTCTCCTCCTGTTGGTTGCATAAGGGAGTCATTGCCTAAGGACCTAGGCAGAGCAAGCTTCTGCTAGGCTAAACGACCAGTGCAGGCTCCTTGGGTGCATCTACACTGGCAACTTAGGTCAATTTAAGGATTCTTAAGTCGACCTACACAAAGCTGCGTCCACACTGGGCTTTTAGTAAGTCGACTTAAGTGTTTCCTTAACTTAATAATAGCTTAAGTCGACTTAATAACACAACCTCTGAAGATCAACTTAAGCCTTAAGTAGACTTCTTAAGTTGACTTAAAGCCAGTGTGGATAGGGAATAGCGCTAAGTTGACCTTATTAAGTCGACTTAAAGCCAGTGTGGATGGCTATGTCAACTGTTAAGTTGACTTAACAAGGTCGACTTAAGTTGACTTAAAGTGTAGCCACTGTGTTGTCAACTTAACTAAGTCGACCTTGTTAAGTCGACTTAACAGAGTCAACTTAACTTTACAAGTGTAGACGTAGCCCTTGATGCAGTCAAGGGGATGGGAGATCAGTGCTCCTCACCCCCTTTCTCTAGCAAGGACCATGGCAAAGTGCTCTGCCTAGGTCCATAGGCCCTGGGGTCTCTGCTGGAGCCAGAAGGAGGGGAGCACCGTCTAAGGACCCAGGTGGAGCACACATGGCTACAGGACACATGCAGCTTTCCTGCTACAGTCAGGGAGATGGGATATCAGCAAGGTCCTTCTGTCTGACTGCAGAGTTTGGGGGTCTGCTGACAGAGACTGGTGGCCCTTCAGGGTTGTAAAAATGATATCTGTGGCTCTCGAGTCAAAAAGGTTGGGAACCATTGGTCTAAATCATACCTGTTTCTATGGGGGTTAAAAGACCCTTAAATCTATTCACTGCAAACTCCTTCCTCATTGGTGATCTGATTAAGGATCAAAAGGGATACTATAGCACGTTTTACTTGTCAGTTTGTGCTGTAATAAAGATAGCTGTACATATTGTTTGACTGAGAGGCTGAGGTTGTTGCATCATTCTGTTGAAAGGAAAACTTTGAGAACATTTATTTTACTAGTAAAATTCTTCAGAAACTAATAGGCATCTCCCATTAACCAATATGAGGACAAGCTTTACAGCCTTCAGTGCGTAATATTTAAGCTGACTGTTTAAAGCTCCATGCTGGTGACTGGGCACATTTACTGTGGTATCTCAGGTTACTGAGGCCATTGGGGGTTGACATAGTGATAAATGGGATGATTGTTAAGGGCTCAGGAAAACCTTGCCAGACGTGCTGAATAAAGCTCAGTAAGGGAACTCTGAAGCCTGCTATGTCTACTGATCTTTATTCAATCTCAGTACATGATACTGGTGACGAGGATGGGATGCTGAGATAACATCTTGTGAACCCAGGAAATCCTGAGCTACGCAAGAATGAGTTTTTCCCCCTCACTGTTTGCATGCCTATGCTATGTGCCTGGAGGGGGATGACTGGAGTTGAAATCTGATCTATTGTTTGGTGAAGCCAAGGGACAGGAGATAATCAATCACAAGAGGGAACCATAGTTTCACTCACTGGTTCAACCATGGCTTCACTGACAGCATGTCCAGAAGCCTTTGATTCTACCATCTCCACCTGGAAATTCTATATAGCACACTTTCAAAACTTTGTGGTAGCGAATGATATACACGATGAAAAGAAGGTACCTGTTTTCTTGACCATTATAGGTGCTAAGACCTATAATTTGTTATGTAATTTGCTTTATCCGGAGAAACCCAAGGCAAAATCGTATGATGATCTTGTGGAAGTTCTAGGAGCACATTTTTCCCCAAAACCATTGGTAATAGCAGAGAGATACTGGTTCTATCACAGGAATCAAGGTGAAGATGAATCCAATTGTACAATTAGTAGCAGCTCTAATGGAGCTGGTGGAACACTGTGATTTCAAGAACATGTTGGCTCAAATGCTATGTGACAGGCATCGAGGACCTCTTCCTGGGTTTGTCTGGGGGACAAAAATTCAGCAAGACTGATTTGAGGGAAGTGTATTTACAGGTGCATGTCAAAGAAGAATCTCAAGAGTTGTTGACTATTGTAACGCATAAGGGGCTGTACAGATACTCTCTCTTGCATTTTGGGATTACTTCGGCCCCAGCTTTGTTCCAGAGGGCCATGGACCAGATCTTGAGTGGCTTATTGGGAGTACAGTGCTATCTTGATGACATCCTGGTCACCAGCAAGAATGAAGAGGAGCACCTTACGAACTTAAGAGCTACCCTACAAAGATTGGAGGAATACGGCCTACATGTTTGCCAAGACAAATGTGAATTTTTTCAGCCCTCTGTTGGATATTTGGGACATATAATTGATGCTACTGGTCTTCATAAGTCTCCAGCCAAGATGAAGGCAATTGTGGAGGCGCCACTGCCTCAGAGCATGAGCCAACTTCGCTCTTTTTTAGGGTTACTGAACTATTATGGCAAGTTTATTTCACAGTTAGCAATACTACTGAAACCCTTACATGATCTCCTTGGGTCGAACTGGAACTGGAACTGGACTGAAGCCTGTGATATTGCATTCAACAAGGCTAAACTCGCATTGACTAACTCAAGGGTTCTGACACACTTTGATCTGTCCTTACTCCTACAGCTAGCCTGCAAATGCCTCCCTTTTGGAGTTGGGGCCTTGCTGTCCCACATTATCCCTTCAGAAGAAGAAAGGCCCATTGCTTTTGCTTCACACACCTTGACCAAGGCAGAGACTAATTGAACGTGAACAAATTGAACGTGAGGCACTGGGAATTGTTTTTGGTGTCTGGAAATTCCACCAGTACCTGTATAGAAAGAAATTCATGCTCCTCACTGACCATTGACCCCTAACATCGATTTTGGGACCACACACAGGCATTCCACTTTGGCTGATAATTGGATGCAATGATGGGCATTGATACTTTCTGAATATACATACAAGATCAAGTATAGGATATCCTCTTTGCATTGCAATGCAGATGGTCTTTCAAGACTACCATTACCAGTAGCCCATCAAGATTCGGGCCAGGAAGGAATCTTTTACTTTGATCAGGTGGAAAACACACCTATCACGGCTACTTAAGTAAGGAGAGCAACATGCATTGACCCAGTATTGTCTCAGGTTATGGATTTTGTGATGCATGGAACATCATTGCCTGACTCCCAGGTGGCACCTGACCTCTGCCCCATATGTCTAGGCAGATGGAGTTATCAGCCCAGTCTGGGTGTTTGTTGTAGGGCATGCGTGTCATTATTCCACATTCATTAAGACCACATTTGTTGGAACAGCTCCATTCCAGTCACTGTGGTATAGGGTGCACGAAAGAAATCGCACAAAGCTATTTTTGGTGTCTGGGCTTGGACAGGGCCATCAAGAAGAGCATCTGGAACATACCAAAGTTAATGCCTCTCCACCCATGGGACTGGCCAGAAAGGCCATGGCAACGGATTCATGTTGATTTTGCTGGCCCATTCAAAGAATGTATGTTTTTAATTTCTGTTGGTGCCCATTCCAAATGGCTGGAAGTCTCCGTAATGCAGTCCACTACTACGGAAAACACTATCCAAACCCTACATGGTTTCTTTTGTTGTTATGGTCTCCCTGCGCAGCTGGTGAGCGACAATGGACTGCAATTCACTTCCCAGGATTTTGAAAGTTTTATGAAGGCCAATGGGATACATAACATCAGGTCAGCACCATATCATCCATCCACCAATGGACTCGCTAAAAGATTCATACAGTCTATGAAGCAAGCTCTAAAATCGGCTAGAGGATGCTCACCCCTTCAGAAATGTCTGGGCAACTTCTTGTTATCCTATAGAAACACTCCACAGGCCACGACTAAAGCGTCTCCAGCTTTCCTTATGATGGGACAGCAGTTGCGCTCTTGCTTTCATTTGTTGAAACCACAAGAAACATGACAAGTGGTTCAACGCCAACAGCAGGACCAGGTCATCAGACGTGCGCCAAGAATGAAGGACCGCACCTTCACAATTGTCCTCGCTCAAAACTATGCTTCTGGAGCTAAATGGGTTCCAGCAATAGTCATCGCCCAAACAGGACCTGTTTCCTACTCTATGCAGACAGCGGATGGCCTGTCTTGGTGGCAGCATGTTGATTAGGTGTTACCACGTCATACCTGTCCTGAGGGTACATCTCAAACCAACCTAACTGACTTCACCCTTGTCAGAGATATACCATTGAGTCATGAGTCAGCAGTTCATGTCTCTCCTACTCCAGCCACCTCTTTAACACCCTCCATCCTGCCCCAACCGAACACAACAGCTTCACCGGAGCCTGCTACTTCTCTGGTACCTGTGGCCACACCACCACCAATACCACCTTCTGGTGTGTGTCCACCAGAAATTCGCCACAATCCACCTAGAGTGAGAAGGCCTCCTACTTGGCTGGATCTTTAGCTAGGGGTGACGCCTTCATCATGGGGCAGAATAATCCCCTGGGTGTTCACCTGGAGATGGGGCAGTCTACTCTCATCTCCCAGTTTAATGTTTATTCTTTTGGGAGGGGGCATTTTCAGAGGGTAGGGCATTTTCATTGGAGGGGGAGGAATATGTGGTATCTCAGGTTACTGGGGCCAAGGGGGTTGCCATAGTGAAAAATGGGAGGGTTGTTAAATGTTCAGGAAAACCTTTGTGTCTGCTGGCAGTCCTTGCCAGACATGCTGAATAAAGTTCAATAAGGGAACTCTGAAGCCTGGTATGTCTATTGATCATTATTTAATCTTAATACATGGCATTTATTGTGCTCTGTTGTAACACATGCTTCCTTTCAGCAGTGTTATCTGCCCATCAGGAATCAAAGCAAATCCAGATGGATCAAGAACAGCTTGTTTATGGTTTAAGAAACCTGGTTCAGATTCCGCTATACAATAGTCCTAGTTCACAGTTGTGCTCTTCTTACTCCTAGTTATTTTGAGTTGGTGAGTAAAGTTTTTAACTTTTCTTGCTCTGTCAGACTGAGAGTTATCATGAATATGATATTGAAACCAAAAGGTAGCATACAAGGAAAAGGTCAACAAGTTTTGCTCAAGAGAATGTATGAGTTTTATCTAATGATAAAGCGACACAATAAAGCAGATGCAAAGCCACAGATCTGAGGATCTCTTAATACTTTATTGCTTTGAAGTTTGAAAATTGGTCCTGAAACCAGTTTGATATGGCTAAAAAGGGATCCATTACATCCCATTTGAGTGTGGTTCTCATTAACAGCCAAAATTTAAGAGAAATGAGAATTAGCTGCCAGTGTCAATTGATACAAATGACAGCGGTTCAGAACAAAATATTTTATAGGACCCAAGGGAATGCCAGCCAAGACACAGAAGACATACACATTCCCTACCTCAAAGAGTTTGCATGTAAATGTAATATATCCTTAAATTGGGGTAATGAATGGTTGAGACTTTGACAAACTGATATTTAACATAGTCCTTTTGTGTACTTGTATGATATTACCTTGCCTGAATGCACAGGTAGATCAAAAGAGATTGTTAAAATCTTGAGGCAGAAAACATAAAACAGGAGCCTTGGTAAGGAACATCTCCTGGAACACAATAGCTAGGTTTAAAACCAGGAATATGGATCAGTCCAACTCTTGTAAATTAATCGTTATCTTTCCAACAGGCTGGAAAGGGAGAGAAAGACAAATTGATTTTGTATTTTAAAATGTTGGGGGTACTCAGATATTATGGAGATAGGGATCATGTAAATATATAGGTAGACCTCCCATATACCTGAACCCCATGTCTGCTAAATGCTTGATCTTATGACAAATTCTGAAACGTTTTGTGGACATCCAAGATTACACTCTAGTGCGACAGAACTGTCTTGTCTTGCAAACTCTGTGCACCAGAGTTGTGATTTAAACCCTCCCCTATTTGTCTTGGATAATGAAAACTAACAGTTGCACCAACAATGGATGTGTTTTGGTAACATGGCTTTAAGAGGAATGCAAAGAATGAACCCCTTTGAAACACAACAGTAAAAAAGATAAAGGGTCATATTCTATTCTCACTCCCATTCATGTAAATCTGAAGCAAGTCCACTGATTTAAGCTTCTTGTCATTGACATTAAAGCCTGGCAGAACTCTGTTCAATATATAGCTGCCCTAGTTTCATTTTGCATTGTCTCAAAGGCAAATCCTCCTGGCCTGAACTTTCAAAAGTGACTGATAAGGGATCAATTTTGGGGTTCCCAATTAGACATTTTTTAAGGTTTGTCAGATCTGTTTTGAAAAATAAGGTTTCTTCCATCCCAGTGGAATTGTGTGCATAGTAAGCATGTCTTGGGGACTTGAGAGATAGTCACCTGGTATGACTTTGTCTTTAGCTCCTGTTCTCTTAAACCCAGTTCTTCCCACATTTCAGGAAGTCTCTTCCAAATGACGTGACATCTCTTTCAGGCATCTGTATAATTTGAAATAAACTCATTTAGGGACCCACTTTTTGGTGTCATATAAAGAAAGGAAACACTGTCATTTAATTGTACTGTAGGCTTTATCACTTTTGCTGGGAGTTAAATAACAAATCTTCTCTGTGTTAACTTACATGATCTTATCACAGTAGGTTCCCATCCTGAAATAATGAAAGGCATTCTCTGAACTCAAGTGGCTCATCTGTAACATGTTGAACCGTTATGCAAAAATCCAGTTTTAACTGGAAGGGACCTTGATAATCAAGTAATCTGACCTCTGCATAACACAAACCATAGAATTTCACCCAGCAACTCTTTTATCAAACTGACTGACTAACTTTTTGTTGAATTGAAACATATTTGAGAGACATCAGTCATACTTTAAAGACTACACTTGATGGTGAATCCATCCCATCCCTTGGAAAATTGTTCCAATTATTAATTAAATTCATTTGTTTAAAAAGTATGTTTTGGAACCATTATTTTCTGAGCCTTTCTTTTTCCAATTTCACATTAACTTTTTAACCTCATGTGAAACAATAAAATAAGCAAAACAAAATACATTATATTTTGTTACACCTACACTCCTTCAACCTTTAGATAATATTATTAGTGACCACATATAATAGTGATGGGGACACTGTAAATAACTACAGAGTCAGATATTCCTCAAGGCTAACTCATCCTTGAACAAAAGAGTTAACAGATCTTGACAAAGCTTCTCCAGAGTCAGCATCCCATATCTAACAGTATTAAAGGGCTAACAAATTAGTCTTACAGTGTTAGCACAGAATTTAACATTTCTGCATGTAACCCAGATCTTGACAATACTGCAGTCAGCCACTTTGGATGTTCAACCACTGCCATCTGAAAACCAAATACTATATAGCAAAGAATAATCTTAGGTTGTTGTGAGGCAAGGCTTGACAGCTGCATACTTGCTGTTTGCTAATCACAATGGGTGGCTGGGACAGAAAGTTAAGGAAGAGAGTTAGTGAATAATGACCTTGGTTCTAAGTGCCCTTGATATATTATTTTTATGACTAGAAATGTTTTGAGATAATGAGTAGTTTTGCTGAAATTAGGAGAATAAAAGCCCAGTGTGGACATGGCTTGGTTTAGGTCGACTTAAGTTGACCTAAGTTGCCAGTGTGGACTCACCCTTATGGAGTTAGCTACATTCAACATTGTGCATTTAAGGAATGCACTGAAGGTAATTTAATAATTAAACAGAATTTGAGAAATGTAAAATTGATAGAAGATTTGAGAGCTATCGACAAGAATTTGTCTGACCTTTCAGCTCCTGAGCAAAACTACCTGACTAGAAAGTGTTTGCAAATACCAGAGACTTTGATAGATTAGGACACATCTAAAATTACTATAGATTAAAACAAAATGGGCAATAAAAATGCAAATGCTCTGAAGCCATTTAATAAGAGTTTGTCAAGAATCATCCTTGTATAAGATTCTGTGATCAATGACTGTGGAAACTTTCAGATGCTTAGCCAAACTGAACTAGTTATTTGCTCTTTTCTTAAAGATTTCAGTCAGGTTTTCTTTTCTCTAACTCTTCCTGAACGTCTTGCCTTATATTAATTTTAAGAGATCCGGGGTGGTTAGGCCTTTCTAGATGTGGGGCCTGATATGAAATGAAGGGAAAAACTCCCACTGACTTTAGTGGGCATTAGATCAGGTACGAGAAGAGTAAGTATTAAGTCCCATATAGTCATCAATGTTAAATTGCTGATTGGAAGCTGCATGTCTATATTATTCTACATTGAATTAAATATGTACCAGCCAATCTCTAAGGAATATTCCAAATATATAGGGTTTGTTTTGGATGGGGATTTTAAATGAGTTATTTTGTATTTTTACTAGTTTCCATGTTCACTATTTGGCTCCTCTGCTCAAAGCAGTTTAATTTTTCTAACTGTATGGGTAGGCTTATTAGCAGACTTTCTGATTAATTTTTCACCAGAAGGCAAAATTTGATTAATTTGTGAACTATGACTTAGACAGGTCTTTGTGCAGAGTTTGCTTTCTGGCAAGTAGCTTACTATAGTACTAGTAGCCCACCTCTACTACACACCTAAAATCCATTGCTTGAGGAGATATGTTGCTGCCAAAAATACAGTTCACTAGTTTTTTAATAATGCAAAGCAAACAAGGGCAACAATTCTGTCGGACATGTACACACACACACACATTGTTTTTGGTAATACATGGGAGTGGGTAGGATCAAGCTGAAGAGTTAGTGAGAGGATCCTACAATTTGGCCATAGCCACTCACAGCTATCAGTGCTACTGTTGAAATAAAGCAACAGAGGTCATGGTCAATGGTATAGTAAAGGCTGAGAGTCAATGCCCTCCAGTGTAGACCCTTCCCAACTGGCTCATCTTACAAAAGGTTCAAACCCTTGGCAATAACTACTTATTTCTGAATGCCCATTATATGCTGACTCTAAGCCTGGTTCAGCTTGATCCAATTTGTTTTACACTAATGGAACTCTGAAATCGATGGAACTACTCCTGATTCGCATTGACTTCTATTGTAGGACTGAGTCCTTACTTCAGAGCCCTGTCACAGAATAATTGATCAGTCAACTTTCAAGATATTTCTCACAGTCGATGAAGCAAAAGTTATTTACTGCATTTATTTGCAATCAATTTTCTTAAGAGATATCTTTCATAATATTTCTAATTTAACTGGTTCTTGAGGATTCACTTAATTCAAAGCTTTAGCATTTAGTGGGAACAAAATTCAAACCTTTTAATGCAAAGTACCTGAGTAATGTTTTCTAACATATGTGTCCACACTTAAACCCTTTATTTTCTCTTCATAACTCTGCAACAGTATCACTATTCCACAGGGAAATGTCTAAGATGGAAACTTTGATCTCAGGTGAAATAATTCTGCTAGTAAAAGTTCTCACACTTATTGTTGTTCAAATAATACCATTGTAATATGCTAGCCTTTGGTTATTGGACTCTGTTAGAAGTTATTTCAAAAAATTGTTATTTTCTAAGGAACACCTGAAATCCCTAAAAGAGAAACCACAGTTATGACTTGACAGATATTTCTGGAGCATTTTCCCATAAGAAAAGTTGTTCTTATTAGGGTCCAGTTTTGCAAAGCTTTTAATCACATTCTTAAGATCTGTAGATTTCAAAGTGAAAGTAAGCATATGTTTAAGCATTTCACTGAGTGGGTCTGAACACATGATTAAAGATAAGTATATGCTTAAGAGATTTGATGAATTGGGATCTAGATGCTGAAATTGGCTTCTTTCTCAGCTTCTCACTTGTAAATCTGAAAGTGTTTCACAAAGGTGGGTAAGAACTAGAGTTCCATTTTGCAGATGATGTAATTTTAATAGAGATGTATGTAAAAGCTATTAGCAAATTTTCTGCAAGCGCACAAAACTCCAACAAAAGTCCTCTTTGAATTTGTTTCTCTTGTCAGTTTAGGTTACATTTCTATAACATCAAGACTGTTGATTTCTTGAAAAAGATAGGTACTGTACCCTGAATTGTGGATCTTTGTAGATAGAAGATATTCTTATATTGAAAATACTGCCAGGTTCAACACTGCTGGAGGTATTTCCCTCAAACAATCAAAAATATTCATTTGGGCAGAAAATAAGCATAGAAATTTCATTCCCCAAAGGGAATTTTTCTATCATATTTGAAACAAAATTATTGTGGAATCCATTTTGCAACTTTAAATAAAGTGGTGTCTACCATTCATTAACCACAGCAAAGAAAGATCACATAGCAAAGAGAGAAGAGGAGTGAAACAAGAGACTAAAGAAAGGAAATTCCAAAGGGGTAGCCGTGTTAGTCTATTGTAGAAAGACAACAGAGTCCTGTGGCACTTTTAAAGACTAACAGAATGAGGGACTCAAGGGAAAGCTACAGGAATGCAAGAAAGGAGATTTTATTCAAAGAATATTTCAGTTAACACTTTACAGGATATAATTCTCTTCTGTTTGTTCAGGTTTTTATATTATGTCTATCACATTATAAAGCAAAGTTAATTAAAAGTGAAAATTTCAGGTTTGAAAGTGATTACCAGATCTTGTATTGATGTTACTTTTTAGAAAGGCTTCTCAGCCTTCCCCCCATTTGCTTTAGTTTTTAAAATATATTTAAAACAAGGTGACCAGTAGATAGGTATTTGACAGTTTCAGAACATATTTACACTTTAAAAGCAATACTGTTCCAAAGTGATATAAATATAAAGAGATAACATTTACTCATACCAATAAATTTTATACATTCAAAAGTGAAGAAATGAAAGGAAAACTGACATGACTATCTCATAATATATTATGCATCTCTTGCTAAAGGGCCTGATTCTGTTCCTATTGAAGTCAATGAGGAGAAACTAGTATGTTAAAAACATTAAAGATAGTTGCAGTATTTTTCCTGTTTTAATATTGAATTCAAAATTGGAAAAGAATCATCTGATAAGGTGAAGTAAATTAGGCCAATTAACCTTAGGCTGCACCTAGAGGAAACCCAGAGAATGTTAGGGGCCTATTGTTCATGAAGTCCAGCTCAAGAAGGAACTGCGTCATTGGTGGGGTCTATAAAGAGGGAAGCTGATAGGCTGTAAGAGGAAACCTGCAGTTGTATGCCCTGATACAAGGGGCAGGAGCAGAAAGCTGTATAGACAGTGTAGGAAGTAGTTGGGGGAAAGAGCAGTAAAGGCGAGAAGAATAAAAGACAGAGCTGCTGGGATGAGGGTTCCTGGACTAGAGTAGAGGGAGTGATACTCTAATGACAGCCCAATTGGGGACAGCTGGAAGCAGACTTTGATGATAGTCTTGAAGTGGGAGAACTTTAATTGGACTTGTTTGGAGGGCTAAGCCATGAAGAGGGTGTGACCCCTCTGTCCTAGGGTAGAAAATGCCAAGGCTGTTAAAGGAGAGCAGGTTTTCCCAGCACTGATAGGTGACACTGAAGTCAAACTTCCCAACCAGCTCCAAACAATATGTTTGATTCCCCACATTAGTTATAAAGAAGCTAAAACAAAATATACACAGCCCTCTTTACTGCATTTCAGACTCTGGCTCCCAATCAGCCACTAGGTTCAGTAAAGAGATAAGTAATTTAAAAATATGACTTTTACTGAAGAGGTTCTCCTGACCCCAAAGGGTCAGCCATATTATATCATTATAAATTTGGATCTTATCCAAAATACTACACTGGTAGCCAATATTTCAGTAATTAAAAACTAAAGATTTATTATAAAAAGTAAGAAACAAACTATAAGAGAAATATTAATGCAATCAATACATACAAATGATTTGGAAGTCCGTATATTCTGGTGTACTTCTACTACCTGGATGGGTCTTAGTCTTTCGTTTCACAGCTTCGGTTGTAGATGAGTTGATCCAGAGGTAGGTGGTGAACAGTCTAGACTGACTGATGACAAAATGGATGTGGTACAGCTGCCAGAGTCTTTGACAATCCACCTTGGAGGAAAATTCCTTTCCAACCTCAATATGGCAATCAGTTAAACCCTGAATATGTGAGCAAGACTTATCAGACACCCAAGAAAGAATTATCTGTAACAACTCATAACCTGTCCCATTGGCACATCTACCACGAGGTGCTAAAAATCAGTCAATTGACAAATTAGGCTGTCCCATTATACCATCCCCTCCATGAATTTATCAAACTCAGTTTTGAACCACAGAGGTTTTTTGCCCCCACTGCTCCCTGTGGAAGGCCATTCTAGAAAGTCTCTCCTCTGGTGGATAGAAACCTGCAGCTAAAATCAAATCTAAATTTCCTGATGGCCAGTTTATATCCATTTGTTCTTGTCCACATTGGCACTGAACTTAAATAATTTCTCTCCCTCCCTAATATTTATCCCTCTTATGTATTTATACAGAGCAATCATATTTCCTTCTTTTGGTTAGGCCAATCTTCTTTGGGCTAGGCTAAATAAGCCAGGCTCTTTGGGTACATCTACACTGGAGCCTTAGGTTGACTTAAGGTAGGTTAAGTCAACCTACAGACTGCTGTGTCCACAGTGGGCTTGTACTAAGTCGACTTAGCACTTCCTTAAGTCGACTTAATAACACCACCTCTTAAGGTTGACTTAACACTTAAGTTGACCTTATTAAGTCGACTTAATCCAGTGTAGATGGGGAAAGTTCTTAAGTCGACTTAATTGGTCTCCAGGCCCCTTCCCAGGGCTACCCACAATGCAGCACTCCTCTGTCGACCTAGCACCTGCCAGTGTGGATGCAGGCATTCAACAGAGGACTCTCTAAGTTGACTTAACAAGGTCGACTCTAAGTAGACTTACGGTCGACCTTGTTAAGTTGACTTTACAGAGCCTCCAGTATAGACTTACCCTTTGAGTCTCTTCTCATAAGGCAGGTTTTCCATTCCTAGGATCATCCCTGTAGCCCTTATCTGCACCTGTTCCAGTCTGAATTCATCTTTCTTAAACATGGGGGACCAGAATTGCACACAGGTCTCATCAGTGCCTTGTATAACGATACTAATATCTCTCTATCTTGACTGGAAATGCTTTGCCTGATGCATGCAAGGAATGTATTCATTTATTTTTCACCACCAATTCATATTGGTGGCTTATAGTCATCCTGTGATCAATTAATACCACCAGGCCCTTCTCTTCTTCTGTCACTTTCAACTGATGCGTCCCCAACTTAAAGCAAAAGTTCTTCTTATTAGTCCCTAAATACATGACCTTGCACTTTCTCTTATTAAATTGCATCCTATTTCTATTACTTCAGTTTACAAGATCATCCAGAGCTTTCTGTATGATGTCTTGATCCTCACAACTTGGTGTCATCTGCAAACTTTATTAGCACATTTCCACTTTTTGTGTCAAGGTCAGTAATAAAAAGGTTAAATGAGATTGGTTCCAGAATGGATCTCTGAGGAATTCCACTAGTAACCTTCCTCCAGTCTGACAATTTACCTTTTTGCATGAACTTTTGCAGTCTCTCCTTTAACCAGTTTCTTATCCACATTTTGATTTTCATAGTAATCCCCATCTTTTCCAATTTAAGTAATAATTCTCCATATGGGACTCTATCATTGGAATCTGAAATCTAGGTAAATTAGATCCACTGCATTCCCTTGGTCCCTGTCATCTTCTAAAAAAAGGAGATCAGGTTGGTGTGACACAACCTCCCCTTTGTAAAGCCATGTTGCATTTTATGCCAATTACCATTGACCTCAATGTCTTTAACTACGTTCTCTTTCCAAATTTTTTACAAGACCTTTCATTAAGTTATTAAAGGACAAACTAACAGGCCTGCATTGTTATTAAAGGACCTAGGCTATGTCTACACTTAGGGATTTAGGTCGACTTGACTAAGTCGACTTGACTAAGTTGATTTTAAGTCGGCCTTATTAAGTCGACTTAGAGAGTCCACACAGGACTCTTAAGTCGACTTAAACTTGACCTTACTAAGTCGACTTAGAGAGTCTATATTAGACTCTCTAAGTTGACTAGTTAGGTCCAGGGGGAGGCGAGGCTTCTTTGGAGCCTTGGCTCCCCAGGCTAGGAGGGCTTTTCCTCAGGAAATCCAGCCCCACATGGGGCTGGCTCTCCCGGAGGCAGGAAGCCCGAGCAGTGTGGGGGAGAAATGAGTGCAGAGCTCCCTTCTGACCCGGACTGCTCTCCTCCCTTCGGGCCGGGACCAAGCGGTCCCCTGCGGGTCCTGGCTAGAAGGGAATGCAGGCTTCCCTTTTTGTCGGGACCCCAGCAGTCCCAGCTAGAACAGAGCCCTGCAGCTCCATTCTGGATGGAACCGTGCTCCAGCTGTTGGGGAGACCCGGGGGCTTCCCAAACAGCTAGAGCGCCGGCAATTGCCCGCATGGCACTCCAGTTGCCAGGCAGTCCCCGGAGGCTTCTTGGCAGCTGAAGTACCAGCAAGGCCCAGCATGGCAGCGTTCCAGCTGCCGGGAAGCCTCCAGGGGCTGCCCAGCAGCTGGAGCACTGGTCTCGGCAAAAAGGAGTCCCGCACTCCCTTCTGGCCAACACTGCTCCCGGCTAGGAGGGAGCGTGGGGCTCCCTTCGGCCAGGACCACTCGGGTCCTGGCTAGGAGGGAGCCCGGTGTTTCCTTCTCTGCAGGACCTGAGCAGTCCTGGGGAGAAGGGAGCCAGGACAAGCCGCTAGCAGCTTCCTGGGGAGAAGGGAGCAGGGGCTCCCTTTTCCCCCTGCCCTAAGTCAACTTAGTCGACTTAGGGCATCTACACTGCTTAAGTCAACTTAAGAAGTTGACTTAAGCATTAAAGTGGACTTTAAACTAGGTTTAATAAAGTCGACTTTAAATTTCCTTAAGTTGACTTAAGCAGCAGCTTAAGTCGAGTTAAGGAAATGCCAGTGTGGATGCAGAGTAAATTAAGTCGACTTAATTTACTAGTGTAGACACACCCCTACTGAGGTCAAACTAACAGGCCTGTAGTTACCCAAATCACTTCCCCTCCCTTCTTAAAAATAATATATTCATTAATGATCTGAAAAAAGGAGTCAACAAAGAGGTGAAAAGTTCGGAGATATTACAAAATTATTTAATGTAAATCCAAAGCTCACTACAAAGGGTTATAGAGGGATCTCACAAAACTGGATGACTGGGCAACAACATGGCAGGTGAAACTAAATGTTGGTAAATATAAAGTGATGTACATTGGGAAAACATAATCCCAACTATACATACAAAATGCTAGACTAAAAATTAGCTGTAACAAGTCACGGAAGATTTTAGAGTTCCTATGGATAGTTCTCTGAAAACAGCTGTGCAGCAGCAGTCAAAAAAAGTTAACAGAACATTAAGAACAACTAAGAAAGGGCTAGATAATGACAAAAGATATAATGCCTCTATATAAATCCAAGGCTCACATCTTGAATAGTGCCTGTAGTTCTATTGCCCCATTTTTAAATAGATATATTAGAATTGGAAAAGGTACAGAGAGAGGCAATAAAAATGATTAGGGATACAGAACAATTTCCAGATGAAGAGAGATTCAAAAGACTAGACCTGTTCATCTTAGAAAAGAGATGACTATGGGAGCGGGGGGGTGGGAAATGATAGATGTCAATAACGTCATGAATGGAGCTGGTTTTAAGCAAACGATATATACGTTAACATGACTAAAAGTAAATGTGTGTACCTGTAGGAACAAAGAACCTAGACCATACTTACAGAATGGGGAACTCTATCCTGAAAGCTGTGGCTCTGAAAAAGGTTTGGAGGTCAACATGGATAATCAGCTGATTAGGAGTCCCCAGTTGAACTCTGTGGCCAAAAGGGCTAATGCAATCCTTGAATACATAAATGGGAATATCAAGTAAGAGTAGAGAGGTTATTTTACCTCTATATTTGACACTGACATGATTCGTATTGATTACTACCACCATGTCGTGTTCACAATTCAAGAAGGATGTTGACAAATTGGAGAGATTAAATGATTAGAAACCATACCTTACAGTGATAGAGTCAAGGAGCTCAGTCTATTTAGATTAACATACAGAAAGGTAAGGGCTAAATTAATGTCAGTCTATATATAACTATATAGGGAATTAATATTTAATAATGGGCTCTTCACTCTAGTGGAGGAAAGTATAACATAATCCAATGGTTGGTGATTGAAGCTAGACAAATTCAGAGTGAAAGCAAGGGATCAATTTTAAAGACCTTTTTCTGACAGATATGTTGTGGACATTACATAGCCTGTGTTACACAGGAGGTCAGACTGAACATAATAGACCATTGTTTCTCAACCTTTTTAATATCAGGGGCTGGCATCCTATAGTGTGTCAGGGAGATCTCAGGGCCTGGTGCCAGTCTATGGACTGTTCATTGAGAAACACCACATTAGACTATTTTGGCATAGAAATCTATTAAACTATTCAAGAAGTGCTGAATGCCTAGATGGGTTGGCACATAAAATGTAACATCAAGTTGTGAAGAATAATCACATGCATCAGTGCTGGAAGCGGTCAATGCCACTTAAACATAAAGATTCATTTTATGAAGAAACCTATCCTGAAATTGTAAATCTGCTTTTGTAGTTGCATGTCCTTGGTCTAATCTGTCTAGTTAAAAGTCATGGCAGAATAATTGAAAAAGTTCAATTTAAGAAATTGTGTCTAGCTCTCGTGATACACAAGTTGTGTCTTGCCTGATACTTACTAATAAAGGGCAAAAAAGTGGAGAGACAGAAACAAGTGGACAGAAACAATACCTTGATCTCAGGAAGCAGGTCAGATTCACTAGCTGTCTAAAAGCAAAATCTACTAATGTTAACAAATATCTTATGTTAACCAGCTATCACTCCAGTTACATGGGATCCCCACACTACACAGTAAAATTTCACTTCTTGAAACTCTTTTTTTGGTTAACTGTTCTATCAGATTGCTTTGGAGATGGGGTCACTTTGCAAACTCTGCCTCTTAAGCTGTTTCTGGTCTGAAATTTATAAGTTTTCTGATAACTGGATGGAAAAGTATGTCAGAAAAAATGTAGATCACTATAGTACAATGCATATAAAGGTGTGTTTTGGCCAATCAACTTTTTTCTGTTGTTTGAAGGTACCCTGACACATACTCCCTGCAATGTGGTAAGACTTGTCTCTCTGGTAAAACTGATGTCCAAAAGCCTCTTTAACTGTGTGGGGGAAATAGCCAAAATAAGAAAGCAGACTTAGTATAAACTTCAAGCATGCTTATTTCAAAGAGAATTCATATTGACAAGCTGTAAAAAAAAAAAAAAAAAAAAAAAATCTGCTTTGAGTTATTAAAAGGGACAAGCTGTGATCTTCTACCCAGTTAGAGTTGTGCAATTTTGGCTGTTTTGTCCTCGTTTGCTAAGGAAAGATGTGACATATCATTGTCATGAGATGGCAAATGTATTTTGAAGAATGTTGATGGATAAGTGATTGAGTGTTTGGTTTCTTCTATTAGGAACTTTTGCAACCAGGTATTTTGATCCACCTTTTGAGGGCATCTTCCAGACTTTGAGGTCCAATGTTAGAGCATGACCATTGTTATTTGGATCAGGCCCTAACAAATTCCTCAAAATGTAGTGTTCTGCCTCTTATCTTTGTTTTTGTTTTGTTTTGCATTTTTTGAGGCATTATGGACTCGCAAGGTATTTTGGATACAAGAACAGGTATTTTAACAAAATTCCTTATATAAAACAGGACTTTTCAATCTGATGATAGCTTGAAGTTCATCTCACCTCCAGTGTGATCGGACTATGTTGCTTTTATCCAAGGTGTACTTCACACCTGATCTGCTCATAGACCTTGAAGTGAGCCAGCTTTCACCAATCTCCCTGAACCCAAAGAAGCTTGCTAGCATGAAATGCTGTACCAGCACAATTATCATCTAGTTCCTTGACTGCAGTTGTAGTTCCCGTTTCTTGTGAGTCTGAAGCAGGGCTGTCTTGGAAGGTGAGGGGGGGTGAATGGGGCAATTGCCCCAGACCCCGCGGTTATGTGGGCCCCGTGCTGTCCTGCTCCCAGCTCGGAGCAGTGCAGGGCCCATGCTGCGGCTCCCCCCACGGCCCTGCTTCGCCCTGTCCCCACTGCCTTTGGTGGCGAGCCTGCTCCTGCAGGTGGAGGCCTATGGGCCGCAGCCGGGAGCTGGACCCGGCCAGGGACCTGAGGCTGTGCCGCCGCTGGGAGCCGATGCCTACCAGGCTCCCGGGGCAGAGCAGGTCGACCCGGGCCTCCCGTCCCCTCTCCAGTGTGGGGTGGGGTGGGGTCCCCCCAGGCCAATTGGCCCCGGGCCCCGCTCCCCCCTAGGGGTGGCCCTGGTCTGAAGATTTCAAGAGCTGAAGAATTTGATCCCTGTTATCTTAAGTATTTTATTTTCCTATTTTTGTCTTGTGCTTTGGACTGATCCTTCCACGTAAACGGTATGATAGAAAACGGTAAATAGAATCCTTAAGATAGAAATCCTTAAACGGTATGATAGAAAAATGGAGGGGTGGAAGTTCCATTACAGCCTTCTATTATTTTTAGAGTATGATTCCGCAGAAAGACAAGTTCCCACACCTGAACAACTCTAAAACTTTGGCTTGTAAAATGATTGCATGTACTCCTTGTTCTTTGAATGTGTTCAGACAAACTAAGCTGCCAGCTATAAACTGTTAAGTGAGAGCTGTTAAAATTCCACTTATTGGAATGTTTAAGATCTGTATTTTTCTTGGGGCGTGGGAAAAAGATTAGCAAGCTTACTTAATAATAAAAGTAAAGGAAGATGGATCAGTTGTCTTTGAGGTTATGGCTTAAACATTAATATTTTAATACTGAAACTAAATTACTTTTTTAACTAAATAAATTGCTACTGTTATGAGTGAAGTTTTCTAACTGGGGTTTTTAATTAAGTGGACAGTCACCTACGTAGAAGGTTTCTTTTGCTTGTGTATAACCTGGGGCCTGCTGGGATAACCACCTGAATATGCAAAGATCAGGTCAAGCTACAAAAAAGAGAGCAGATTCTCCCAGCACTGGTGTATTACCGGAAGCTAAACTCTCCCACCAGTCACAAACAATGCTTCTGATCCCCCACACTGGATATAAAGAAGCCATCATAAAATATACTCAGCCCCCTTTACTGCATTTTAGCCACTGGGGGGAGCCACGTAACACAGAACAATATAGGTTTGGATCTTACCCAAAAATACCACGCTGTCAGCCAATCCTTTAGTAACTAAAACTAAAGGTTTATTGCACGAGGAAAGAAAGAAATTAGGAGAGTACTGTTAAAGGGTTAAAGTAATCACATACATACAATGATTGAAAGTCCAATATATCAGGTTTCCATAAGAATTCGAAGTCTGCAGATCTTTAGGCTCACATCCAATACGTGGATGGGTTTAAGGCCTTGTTTCACAGCTTCAGTTGTTAGAAATCCAGTTCAAAGGAATATAGACCAAATAGTCCAAGTGTAGAGTTTGCTATAATTCTCCCATGAGATTTAGCAGGGTGATTCCAAGCCGGTGCTGGATGGGATCTCAATCCTGTGGCCCAAACTTTCCTTGAGAAGCATGGACAGATGTGAGACAAAGGGATTATGTTCCCAACTTCCTTCTATAGCTGTAGCAAGGTGGGCATTTGCAGGTCATTTCTTCACAGGGGCTTTGATGACAGTTCACAGATATTTCCTTAAGTGGAGAATAGTAATGTATATTGTCCTTTGAAGTAAAACCTTCACCTCTTGGGCACCACAGGTAATTAGCTGCATTAGCACCATTAATGGACAGTTTTTTACATTGGTACAGCAAAGCTCCATCTAGATGTTAATGTTCCTTTTTTACCTCTTCCAATAGAACAATAGTAACAGGTAGGGAAGCAGTTCATTTACCTCGCTAACCTCTCACGATATAGATGTAAACACCATCAAGTAACTACTAAAACACATATCAAAGCCCTAGCCTACTTGTAACACTACCATTGTGTTTTTCTACAATATATTTTTAAAGGTTAGAATTAGGTCATGTATTTTACAAGATGGCTTGGCCTTTTCAAGCCTAGCATAAGACCATGGTTCCCTCCTCCCCCCGCCTCCTCCCCCCTTCTAGTCTGGTGCTCCTGACAATATAGCCAGAAAACATTTGATATCTAGGAAGACATTTTGAATGTAGTTCTTCATCATTAGGCATATTGGGAAACTGGATTCAGTAACCTAGTGACCACATTGTTGGAGGCATGGTTGGCTGTTTTTCGTAAACTAAATTAGTTTCACTGAAGGGATTTCTGTATTAAAAAGATCATAGATTAGTTATCTGGTCTCTTTGTAGAATATATGAGTTAATAAAGTTCTTTATTTTGAATAGGAAAAAACAGTGCTTTTTTTTGTGACGGTACACAAGGGTATGGAGTACTGGCACCTTTTGTGCTGGCCCCACTGCCCAGGTGGGGGATGAGGTCAGCAGGAAGAAGAGAGGTGGCACAGGAAGAATAGGGGTGGGAGAGGCTACTTTGATTTCTCCTAGTAGAGGTTAAGCATTTGTAGAAAGTAATATGGGCCACAGTAGGATGATCTGGAGCTGGAGTTCTAGTATCTACGTGTAGTGTCAATTAGCAGATTAGTCCTCAATCCTGGTAGTGGAAGCTTTTGCATTTTTTTAATCCTTAAAATAAACAGGTCTTAATATGATCACTGTTTCAGGGGCTAGGCCAGCTCAGGGCTGCAGAGGTGGGGAAGGGGGCCTGCAGTTCTGGCTCCCTGGCCAGCTCTGAGTCTGCTGCTCAGCTCCACCGGCCAGATGGCTACAGGGCTGGAGATGAAGGGCTGGGCTGGAGAGGAAGGGAGGGCAGGTGCGAGGAAGGGGGAGGGGAACCTGCCACTCTGCCCCACCAGCCAACTCAGGCCTGCTGCTCTGCTCCACCCTGCCCCACAAGTCAACTCCACTCCTAGGGCTGGGTGGGCTCAGAGCCGGTGGATAGGGGAGGGGAAGGAGGTCTGCCCCTCTGGCCTGTCTGCCAGCTCTAAGCCTGTTGCTCAGCCCTGTCAGCCAGCTGGCTCAGGGCTGGACGGGAGAGGCTGGGCCGGCTTGAGGCTACAGCGGAGGCAGAATTGTTGGGCTGTGCCCCACAGGCTAACTAGGGGCCTGCCGTTACCTCCTATCCTGCCGACCAGATCCAGGGCTAGGTTGGATGGGAGGGGCGACTGCTGGCTTGGGGATGGAGCAGAGGCAAGGCTGCCACTGCACTCCACAGGGCTGGTGGATCAGACAGCAGCCTTTGGCTGGCCACAGCCCGGCCCACGAGCCATACATTGGACAACCCTGTGCTAGATACACCCAGCATGTCAATGAGACAGTACATCCATTAGTGGGTTTCAATAAACGCCAGCTGCTCTTGAAGTAGGGGACACCAAATTAAATTAAAAGGCAGAAGGTTTAAAACAAACAAAAGGAAATATTTCTTTACACAATGCATAGTCAACCTGTGGAACTCTTTTCCAGAAGATGTTATAGCTTGACCTTCACAACAAGGTTCATAAAGAACTAGATAAGTTCATGGAGAGCATTAGCTATTAGTTGGAGTGGGCAGGGATACAAAGCATGTTTTGAAGTGTACCTAGCTTCTATTTGCCATAAGCAGTGAGTGGGTGATAGGGTGGATCACTTGGTGATTGCTTGTTCTGCTCATTTCTTCTGAAGTGTTTGCCATTGACCACTGTTGGAGGACAGGATATGTGGCTTGATGAACCATTGGTCTGATCCAGTATAGATGTTCTTATAGCCTTGTGGGCATGGTTGTTAGTGGTTGTTTTTTGGTTAAACTAAATAATTTGGTTTCACTGCAAGGAATATAGCATAAGAAAATTGGATAATTGTTTTCTGTTCACTCACTTAAGAAGTAGGCTGGACTCATTTTTCCTTTTTTATCAGGGTGGGTTTATTTAAATTATGATTGAAATTAGGAAGCAGAAAACCGTAATTTAAATAATCACTTTTAGTCTTTTGTTTTAGTTATTTTCCTAAAGACAGGCTGATTCTCATTAGTTGGTAATCATTAAAACATGTTCATTTGCAACTAAATATAGCCTGTTAACTAAATTTGGTACTTTTTGCTAACCAGGAGGATAGGCTATATCTCTCTATATTTAAGAAAATTATAGAGCTTAACATACTTCTATTTAGTTCCTTAATTGTAAAATATTTTTATTCTGTTAGAAAATGATGAATAATGCATTTCTTATTTACTAGATTACTTTTTTTTTTACTCATTTGTGTCAAGCTGTTTCTGGGTAGAATTTAGATTCAATTAACAGTGCATGTTAAAACTGTTTATTGCTTAAACAAAACAGTGTTAAATGTGCTGGATATATAAGAAAAATGTTTATCAAAACATGTTATCCATTTAAAAACAACTGATTTATTAAACAAAAAAGTACAATTTGTAGTTACTAGACTGAACTCATTGTTTCTGGTCACCAGGACCACAACAATTTAGCACTAGTAGATCTCATCCTTATACCTAATTTTTATACACAGAGCGGAGGAAGAAAAAAAAAGCTTTCTTTCTTTTACAGCTCTGAACGGGTTTCTTAACTTTCATTGGACTCTAACAATTGAACTGATCAAAATTAATAAACAGAAATGAGGAAAATATTCTCTCTATACCTGTGAAAAGCTGTTAGAAGCTGGGTTTACATTTCAACAAACATTGTTTCCAGGTGCTTACCAGTAATTTCATCAGTTCAATGGTTTGGCTTTTTTAAAGAAACACTTCAACAACAAACATGTGCTCCTTAATATTATTTCTTTAATTTAAATGATTTCAATATATGATAGTACGTTTAGGCCTTACCATGTTATAACTGCAAATTAAATTTTAAGTAGATTTATTATTAAAACATGTTTAATTTAAATATAAAAATCCCATTTAAATCAAATATGATTTTTCATAGTTTTAAAAATCTATTTTTATCCATCATGCTTTTTAGTCACTATATCTGACTTAAACATTTATAGATGTCTTTCCTAGTGGTTATAAAATACAACTCAGTCATTCCTTTTTCATAAACAGAAGGCAGGCAAAATGTCACCTTATTACCTCTGATTTAGTGAAGAACAATAAGTGAAAAGTATTACTAATAAATAGACATCAAGTGTCAGTATGAGTCACTGTTATGAGTAATGGGAATTGGGTATCTAACATGATATTTCCAGTTCTAAAGTAGATCAGAAGGCTGAAGTGTTTAATGCCTGTTTTTCCTTAGTCTTCACCAAAAAGGTTAATTGTGACCAGTTGCTTAGCACAATTAAATTAATAAAGGGGAGCAGTGTGTGGTGGTGGTGGAGGGCAGGGGGGAGGGAGTGGGGTGTGTGGAACACAAAGCAGAAAGATGGAAGAATCAGGTTAAAGAATATTTAGATGTATTCAAGTCAGAAAGGCCTGATGACATTTTCCCTGTGGTATTTAAGGAGTTAGATGAAGTATTCTCTAAACCATTAGCAATTATCTTCAAAAGCTCATAGAGGATGGATGAGCTCCCAGAAGAGGAGAAGGACAAATGTAGTACCTATCTTTAAGAATGGGAACAAAGAGGTCCTGGGAGATCATAGACCAATCAGCCTAGCATGGATTTGCCTAAAACAAATCATTCCAGACAAATCTAATTTTGTTTTTTGGTTAGGTTACCAGCGTAGTAAATAGGGCAGAAGCAATAGACAAAATATATCTATATTTTTTGTAAATCTTTTAACACAATACCACAGTTTCTCACAAGCAAACAAAGGAACTTTTTTCTAGATGAAATCTCTTGTAAGATGGGTGCTCAACTTGTTTAAAAACCATACTGTCCTGAGCCTGTTTCTGTTCACCACTTTCATTAATGACTTGGATAATGGAATGAAGAGACTGATATGAAAAATTTACAGATGATGCCAAACTGGGAGGGATTGCAAATGCTTGGGAGGACAGGATTAGAACTGAAGAGGACCTTGAGAAATAGGAGAATTGGTCTGAAATCACTAGATGAAATTAATAAAAACAATTGTAAAGTACTGCACTTAAGAATTCACAACTATAAAATGGGGAATAACTGGGTAGGCAGGAATTCTGCTGAAAGAATCTGGGAGTTAGAGTGGATCACAAACTGAATATAAGTTAACAATGTGGTACAGTAGTGAAAAAGGCTAATATCATTCTTGGGTGTATTAACAGGAGGATTGTACCTAAGACATAGGAGGTAATTTTCCATCTCTACTTGGCACTGGTGAAGCCTCTGCTGCCATATTGTCCAATTCTGGACACCACACTTCAGGGAAGATGTGTACAAACAGAAAAGAATCAAAAGGAGCCCAGCAAAAATGATAAAAGGCTGACCTATGAGGAAAGGCTAAAAGAATAGGCAAGTTTAGTCTTGATCAATGAAAACTAAGAGGAAATCTAATGTCTTCAAATATGTTTAAAGGCTGTTATAAAGAGTGTGATAATCAATTGTTTTCCATGTTCACTGTAGATAAGACAAGACATAAATTTCTTAATCTGCTGCAAGGGAGATTTAGGTTAGATATTAGGAAAATCTCTAACTATAAGGCAGGCCTCTTCCTTGCACCCGCAAGCAGCACCACCAAAAAAAAGCTGCTGCCAGTGGCCCTGTCGGAGGCGCAAGGCCAAGAGGGAGAGATGGCAGTGCTCTTCCTGCTCAGCACCACCATCTCTACCTGTTCCCTACCTGCTAGCGCCACCAAAATATGCCACTGCAGGCAGCTCTTTTGGCAGCGCTGGGGGGGGAGGGGCAGCATGGCTGCTGGAGAGAGATGGCGGCACTGGAAGCGTGCCACTGTCAGTCCCCTGCACCCTCCCCACAAACCCCCATGCCACTGAAAGAGCTGCCAGCAGCAGCTTTTTTTCGGCGGCGGGGGAGGGGCTTGCTGCCAAAAGGAGCCGTGGTGGCTTTATGGCAGTGGGGTGGGGGTTGGTGGGGATCTCTGCCAGATACCTAGGAGCACCCAAGTTTTTGGGCTGGCCCCCAGGTGTCTGACAAATTTGTCAAAGCGTGTTATAAGGCTAGTTAAGCACTGAAATAGGTTAACAAGGTAAGTTGTAGAATCTCCATCATTGTGATTTTTTTTTTTTTTAAAGGGTTAGAGAAACAGCTGACACGGATAATAGGGGTTCTCAGTCCCTGGCTGGCAGGCTAAAAGTGGCCAGTGGGGCTTTTTGAAGTGGCCCACGTGGCCCCGCCCTGCTGGTTGGGAGCCGGGCCGGAGCCACATGCTCCCGGCTTAGAGCCAGCCTGTGGCCGCCTGTCTCCCTCTCCCGGCCAGTCAGTAGAGACAGGGCCTCCAGTCTAGTGAGCAAGGTGGGAGGTGCCGGCCTGCCGGGAGGAGCCAGGAGTGGAGCCGGGAGAGAGCTGGCTGGGCTGGGGCCATGGCTGAGCGGGTACTGCCCAGGTGAGGGCCGGGCAGGGTGCCCACTCTTGGTCCCCAAGCAGAGCAGGATACACTGCAGGGGGAGGGACCTCAGACCAGATCTGGCCCACAGGGAGCGCTGAGCTGGGACCACTTCAGGCTGTGAGGGGCCCGGTGCTGCCTCCACACACTCAGAGGCGCGGAGCAGAGGGGATCACACCTACCCAGGGCTGGGAGGTTCCAGGTGTTTATGGGCATCCAGCCCTTTAAAAAAACAAAACACCTTTAAAAATCTTTTTGAAGTGTTTAAAAAACCTTTTTGGCTCAAGAGCTAAAAATATAATTTTTTACAAACCTGAAGGGCCACCAGTCGATTTAATAAATAAATAAATTTACATATAATTAATTACAATTAAATCTTAATTTGAATTTAATTAATTAATTCTAATTAATTAAACTGGTGGCCCTCCAGGGTTGTAAAAATTATATTTATGGCCCTCGAGCCATAAAAGTTGGGAATCACTGATCTAGATGTACTTTATCTTGCCTCAGCATGGTCAGGGATGGGAGACTAAATGATCTTCTGAGTTCCCTTTTTGTCCTATGATTCTATTTGACATTAGAACTTTCTTTGACTACATCAGTTAAAACAACATAGTGGGTAGATCATGAATCCCCTCCAGATAGTTATTGTAAAACACCCACACACACACACACAAAGAGAAGATGATAAAATTCTCTTTTAAAGTAGCAGTCTGATTAAAAGCCCACTGAAATTGATAGTAATCTTTCCATTTGTTTTAATCCACTTTGGATCAGCCTCTAGCTCTGGTATATTGTTTGCAGAGTTGTCTGAAAAATGTTTATGTATTTGTTGGTGAAAATTTTAGTGAAAAATATATCCCTCCTTCCACTGACAAATTTTGAATTTTTAAATTAAATCTATAGTTGGTTGAAAAATGAAGAAAATATTCATTCATTTTTTTTGCAAAAATATTCCTTTTTGTCAATTTTGTAATTTTTCAACTATGTGTGGTTGTGTGCTTGTCATGAAAAATTATCACATAGGGCTATGAATAATGGAAGTCTCAATAGTTCAGATTAGTTCATACTTTTTGCCATGTGTCCTTCACTTCACGAGTGTCCATATATGCATTTATAGACAAGAGCAGATTTTTTTGCAACAAGCATATGCAGTTCATTATTTTCATCCTTGTCTATCTCAAAGGAAGCCATCTGTTATAACTGGGATAGACATGGAAAATTATTGGTACTCAGTCAAAGCTCCACCTAGAATCCCAGAGTAGCTGCATGTATTCACTAAAATGATCACCTGAAAAAGAGCTCTAAGTAGCTCAAAAACGTGTCTCATTCACCAACAGAAGTTGGTCGAGTAAAAGATACTACTTCACCCACCCAATGAAAGGGTTGATGATATTTAAAATGTCAGCATTGGGTGTTAGAATTAATACCTACTGACGGGGACAAGGTGGATCGTATATCTGTGATATAGTTTCTGTCTAAGTCAGTGGTCTGCAACCTGCGGCTCCAGAGCCAAATGTGGTTCTTTGGCTGCCCCTTGTGCCCCCTCTCACCACCACCGGGGGACCCTGCAGGTGGTTGTCTCCTGGCTCCAGCCCCTCTCCCCACCATTGGGGTCTCTGCGGGCAGCCTGCTCCTGGTTGTGGGCTTTCCCTACCCTCCCCCACCCCCAGGGGATCCTGAGGCAGGCATCTTGGCTCAGCTTCCAGATCCCCCTACTAGGACCCTACACCCATTGCAGCTCTCCAAACACTTGGTTATTGAAGGAATTTTTAAAAATAGCTCTTCTTATCTTTTGGGTTGCTGACCCCTGGTCTAAGTGAAGACTCAAATTTGCAGCCGTCAGTTTGATCTTCCAGGTTCGACTGAGCAATCAGTCAAGGCCCACTCAGTCAATCTGGAGTTTGATTTAGTAACTCCAGCTCTGGAAGAAGAATAGCACTGAGTCAAAGGGACAGCATTTCCCTTTGACTCAGTGCAGTGGACACAGGGAGGTAAATGAGCGTTAGAGAGTCACGGGGGAAATACACAAATTATTTGACATAGTTTACACATCTCCTTTTGACTGCTGCTGAAAATGATGGTAAGTGTAGACAAGGCCTCAGATAATGCTGATTGATTGACTGAACAGACTATTTGGTGCCCTCCCCACAGCCCCAAATTCTCTGAAGGATTTAAGCTCACATTAGAAACCAACAAAACTAAAGTTAGCCCTTATGTTTACAGAAAAAAATGTTCAGATTGTGAAATGAATGTCAATCTGGCTTCTGAGAATGCCAAAGACAAAGGTTGGGAATATGGATATGTCCATGCAATAGAGAGAATGGAAGAGAGGAAAGTAACACAGGGAGGAATTTCTTTTTTTAGAAATTTGTGCACTAAGATCATTACATAATACAGTAGAAAATGTCAATGTGGTTTTTAGTGGTCACAACTGTGTATTTTCACAGGACAGGGCAGAGAAGTGAAAATAATTCATAAATCTGATGATAATTCATAAATTGATAATTCTATAATTTTAACTCTGTGACCCAAACAGCGCTGTCCTGTGGGGGGAGCGGGGCCCAGGGCCAACTGACCTAGGCATGGCCCCACCAACCCATGCTGGAGGGGAGTCGGGCCACTCCACCCCCACCCCCACCCCCCGGGAACCAGCCCAGGTGGGGAACCTGAGGCCCCCGGCCGGGAGCCGGCTCTGGCCCTGGCCCTGGAAAGGGGGGCCGCTGGTGGGGGGAGCCGGCCGCAGACAGGACCCCAAGTTGCTGCGGCCGGTGCCCCAGCCGGGGACCCAAGGCCGCCGCCAGCGAGAGCTGGCCCTAGCCACATGGGGCAGGCCGGCCCAGAGGCGGGTCCTGGCCACCTGCCCCGCCTCTGGGCCTGCCTGCTCCGCCCCAGGGGCAGGGAGGGCTAGCCCAGGGGCAGGGCTTAGTGCTCCCTGCCCTCCTCACTGTCTCTGGCTCCCTGCCGAAGGCAGTGGGGAGCAGCGAAGAGTGTGGCCGTGGGGGCGCTGCAGTGCGGGCCCTGCACTGCCCCGCTTGGAGCGGGACAGTGCGGGGCCCACGTAACCACAGGGCCCGGGCCAATCGCCCCGTTCGTCCCCCCCAGGGACGGCCCTGGACCCAAATATGTGAAATCATTTGTTGGTATACCACACTGCCAGTTCAATACTACTAAGCATTTTAATCACATTTTTATCTGACACATTTAGTAGAACTTCAATATTTTACTTCAAACACAGTTAAATAACTGTGGCTGAAATCTGAAAAGTACAAGTGCCTGTCAGAAAGATTCTCTAGGATTTGGGTTTATTTTAATGCCCACATAAATTTGGGTTCCCATGAATAATTTTCTAGCAGAGCATGTTAAATAACAACCTTTATCTACCATCACATAGACACAGATGGTCTCTAACCAAATGCAGAAGCCAATATGCACAGAGAATGTATTTATAAGGTATCTAATCTAGATATAGAACTTGCCCATATTTTCGGTACTTATTTATATATGAAAACAAACTAAACTCACTAGACTTTCTCTTTCTAATCCAAAAGTTAGTATGCTCAGCATACCCAACACAATCTCCCATTGTCATAATTATTTATTAGTGGTATTGCAGTAGTGCTTAGAGACTCCAGTTGAAACTAGGATCCCATTGTAAGCACTGTATACATACATACAATAAAAAAACAGGGCTTGTGCAGAAAGTTCTCAATCTAAGTAGAAAAGACATAAAAAGGTGGAAGAAAATAAAACTTTTTAGGGTAGAATTATTTCTATTTTACAGATGGAGAAATAAGGCATAGACAAGTGAAATGACCTGCCAAAATTACGTTAGAAGTTTATGGCAGAGCCATGAATTGTAGCTTGAATTCCACCCTGGGGCTCAACCACAAAAGCACCCTTGGTGGCACACTAACCCACTGGAATGTAATATTTTATTTTTGCAACCTCAATAATCTTTTCATTAAAGTCAAGCACTCACAGGTTACAAAATACTAGAAGCAACGTTTCCTGAGCAATCTTACTGCTACCATAGTGCCTATTTATGGGGATACAGCTTTTAATTATGCAATCACATAGTACTTTTTTTTAAAAAAGGATCCCTGAATTACAGGCTCAGGGTGAGACAATAGAATGGAGAAAAGATACATATTTTGTCCCAACGGCCACAGTTGCTTTTTCCAGATGTTGCATAAGGGGCGTAGCCAAATGAAGTTTTCTGGCTGGGCTCCTGAGTCTGTAATCAGTCATGTGACCAGAAGCTGCCTGACAATGCTCCAGTTGCTAGGTAGCAAGTGGAGCCAGAGCACCAGAACTCAGACTGCACTTGTTACTTAGCAACTAGAGCTGTCATGAGGAAGAGGGATGGAGAGAGGCAGTGGGATCAGGCCCGCCCACTGCAGAGCCCAGCAGCGGTGTGAACTTCACCATCACAGCTGGAGGGACCAGCCAGCAGCTGGTGGCTGCGGCCACGAGTGGAGCAGAGCCCCGCAGCCACAATGTAGAAGTTTGCGCTGCTGCTGAGCGCTGTCGTACGTAGGTCTGATCTCTAATTGGATGGGGCCCAGCCCACCTGTGGCTAAGTCCATGGTTGCTATGCCAAAAAGTTTACTTTTTGCTAATATGATTAAAGGCTCTAACTTCCTAATTTATAAGGCTGCTTTTAGAATCAGTTAAGTATAAGTATTTTAAAAAACCATTTTCAATCTCTACCAGTGTTGTCTTAGTTACCGTTTTCAGAGCTTGGGAGCTGTGCTAGTAAAAATTGATTACTCAGACATGTGTGACTATGAGTCATCAGAAGGCTTGAAAAATAAAATGCCTGAGCTTTTTCTGCATGGATTTTTTTTTTGTTTTAACTTACACTTGGGAAACATAATAATTTAATTATGTGATGGCCTTAAGCAGAAGAACAGGATGCATTTTTATACCTATACCTGAGATGATGTACTGGAGGGTAAATTAAAGGTTTCACCTGAAACAAGGCCTTTGCTCATTTTAATTGCTAACTACAGTGAAAACATTACATTGTCATTGTCTCTTGAGAATTATGCTGTCCTAGGACCAGATGAAGTACCAGACTGGATTAGACCCAAGGTCCATCTAATCCAGTATCCTGTTTCTGACTCTGGCCAGCATCATGCGCTCTGAGTTCAAGTTCAGGAAACTCAGCATTAGGCAATTATGGGATCATTTAACATTAGTGTAATTTCTTTTTAAGACCTGTCAACTAGAGTTTGGCTTATGAGCTGGGCCATGAGGATTTATTTCTGCTGAACTACTAATGCTTATTTATCCAGGATATTTTCATTGTTTGTATAAATACCCAGTCATTTTAAAACTTTTTTTTAAAATTTGAGAAATGCTATCAGTGTTACATATCTCCTTTACACATGCTGTCACAGATAATGGGTCACCTGTACCTCTGGCCCCTCCTGATGTCTAGAGTGCCCCTTTCCCAGCCAACACTTGGCTTAGGTTGGAATCACAGGGGAACCTAGGTGATAATCTTCTGAAAATAATAATTATTTATCTCAGCAGGTCTTATGTAGGCTCAAATCCCATAGTTCTTTTCCCTCCAGGCAATGGACTAACAGCCTTCATAAAGCAAAGTATCATTTATTTAGGACAAAAAGCATTGCAGAAAAAACACACCATACAAACCATAAACATGTCTATTCACATTCCTGCTTACCTGAGAAAGAGAAACTTGGGTCTCCTACATTCCTGGTACATGTTGTAACCACTGGCTAAAACTTGTAAGATGGGCACCCAACATCACCTCTTCCAGTTGGATTATGAACTGGACTCGATCTGGTAGGCAGCCCATGTATCAGGCCATGTATGCAATGTCGGTGACTGAACCCCTCTCCTCTTGATTTGTGATTGCTCTGGGGCTTAGGTGAGAGAAAGGTGTCCAGAAAGCTAGAGTGAAGCAGAAGTGCAGGTGCACAGAGGTTGGATGCTAGGAAACAGTTACCCGTAAAAGTAGGTGCTGAGAAAGTTTAGGCATCTACAGGATTTGGCAGCAGTTTGGTGGAGCCAAAACTTGGACCTAGGTACTTGAGTTGGAGTTTAAACACCTAGGCTATGTCTACACTGGCAAGTTAGTTTGAATTAAGGAAGCTTAATTCGAACTAACTTAAGCCATGGCCACACTACGCTTTAATTAGTTCGAATTAAGGGCTTCCTTAATTCGAACTAATAAATTCAAATATGCTATTCGAACTAAGGGTTAATTCAAGCTAGTTAGTTTGAATTAACCAATGTGGCCATGTTAGTTTGAACTAATTGCTTAGCTTGAACTAACCGGCCCATTGAACTCTGTGCAATTCGCTAATTTGAACTAAGCAAGTACCATGAATGGCACTTGCTTAGTTCGAACTAAATTTTTCTAGTTTGAATTAAGTTCATTCGAATTTACTAAAATTAGTTGGAATTAGTTAGTTCGAATTAACTAATTCGAACTAACTTTAGTAAGTGTAGACATAGCCCTAATGATCTTTGTGGCTTCCACTTTAAGTCTATATAGACTCTTCTGACAACACCCTGAACAGTCCCTGGTGACTCACCAATTCTTTTACAGGGACACTTTTAAATTGTTCATAGACCTCTGGTCTCTAGCCTGGTAGAATGCCTGTATCACTTTGGCCTGAAAAAATGCCATTGTCTTTCAAATGGGTGCATGGATGCCCTTACCTAGAAAGCTAATATGTCACATTCCTGCATAGATTCCATTGCATATGAGCACTGTAGGCATATAAGAAACTTTCTGCTATTCTCAGTTTAAGCTAGACCCATACAGGTTATTCTAATAATCCATCATAGTTACGCAATAACTTGACTTCAATGACCAAGTCACATACAGTGTTCATAAAATGGTTACATCTCAGTATTCCTAACACTATCACATGAGTTCCAGGCACTAAACTTCAATCTAAGGACTTGTCTACATGGAGTGGTAAAGCATATTGGAGCAGTGTGAAATTGTGATTTGTAAAGTGGTCTAAAGTGCTGTGCTCTCACTTTTAAACAGGACTAAGTTAACATGAACTAGGTCTCTTTTTTGTAGCTCTCACCAGCAAAAGTTGGTCCATTAGATATTATCTCCCCTACCTTGTCTCTTTAAAACCGATATGTCGACACTTAAATAAACAACTTGCTATTCAGAGGTAATACACCGCCCATCACTCCTCCTTCTCTTTTTTCATATGGTAGGAGAGGTGATTAGCAATATTCAGTTAACAAATTTCACTTGCTCATCCTACTGGGAGATCTATGACTCGATGTACAGTAGTCTTTGACCACATTGGTTTTGTTAAAAATAGTATGGAACAGGAACACAGTGCCAAGGCTGAGCTGCTACTGAAGTTAGATTTTTTTTTTTTTTTTTTTTTTTTTGTTGCTGCTGAGTGCAGTGCATGCTGCAGGTGCTCAGCACTTGCGAAAATCAAACCACCTGCCTAGAGGCCTAAACATGGTTGTCAATGCCTCTTGTGAGTGTTCTCAAAGACGTGCAGCTTTTCAGTGACAGTCTGTATTGAGCTGGTACTGTCCAGTCCCGTGGTTAATTTATAGGATCAAGCTGCGTCGCTAGGCAAGCACTCATTAGAATAAAGATTTTATTTTCCTGGAGTGTTCCAATCATTATCTTGATTAAATTAAGACTCCGTTTTCCCTGCACATTTGTAACCTGAAAATTCCTTACTTTTCATAGGTTTTTCTTCTATATAGTTATAGGAAATCAGTGTTCAGGAATTGAATAGATACCTGGGATGTACTAGGCAATGTAAGGGAGAGTGTGCATATTAAAAATGGGACAGGAAAGCATGGAAAGGATTGTGATTTTGGCCCCTTCATATTGCATAACCTCAATCCTATAAAAATATTTGAATTTTGAAATTATTAGATATTTTATACTTCACTCATTCTTTTACATTGCTGTCACCTTAAAAGGAGGCTGAGCTGACATGGTTTGTGCTGGTTCTAACTGCAGGCTCTGCTAAGTATTACAAATGGACTATCTAGTTTTTAGAATCTCACAGTATCCCTTTTGATCCATTAAACTACACAAGGGTAGCCAACGTGTTTTAGCTGACAACATGGCTCTTTCACAGCTCTTTTTAAAGTCCTAGGAAGCCAGTAAGACTCAGTTAAGTGATAGTGCAAAAAATCCTGCTGTTCCCAGATGACCTGACCTCTAACTGTCATCTTGAGCTTGTCAAATCATATTTATTTTATTTAATATAGTATTGCTGTAAACATATGATTAAGAATGGATAATAAGTGCTAATACGTGGTGTGTTTTTCAGTATTTGAAAATTACATCATTCTGTATGAGTCAAGAAAAAGCTTGACAAATATTCCTACAATTACTTTGGAGTAAATTTGCTTACTTGAACTGTATAGAAAGTACACCTGAGAACACAGATACAGTGAGGAAGGAAATTATCAATGAAGGGTAGAATGATGGAATGACTTGATTACAAGATTTATTAAACTCTGTTATTTAACCATATTGTACCTCTGTAAATAACTTTTCTGTGCACTCATAAATCAACCTTGTGTTATAAAAGTGAGGTCTTTTGAGATATTTTAAATTAATCTTTAAAACAATCCTGCTCAGAAATGTTCACATTGAAGGATAATAGTAGAACTATAAGTGAAATGATATGCATTCAAGGAAAATTAGAGATAGTGACCACAGTTTGCTTAGATAAATCCATGGTTAAACCATAGACAGCTATATACTCATACTAAATGTAGCTTGACAATGAACTCAGCCATGGTCCACTGTGTGAAGAACATCAGCCAAAAATGACCTCATTTTCAAAATACTGCTGAAGAGGAGAAAAAGGATGGACACAGCATATTTGTCACAAAGTCATTGTTTTTTACTGCCTTCTAAAATGGCCTGATTGAAATTTTATGAGATAACAGTGTGAAATACAATGAGGTCTGGTTCTTGCTCAGTCCTGCCTCAGCTTGATTGAACTGACAGTACTTGTCTGACATGACAGCAGAGATCGTCCACGTGTCAGCGTTGCACTCAGAATCATTCAGCATGTTTGGGTTCTGAAGTACTCTTGTCACTGTGTTAAATGGTTTGGGTGGTGGCCACAGCTGGCTGACACAGAAAGAAAACCAGTTTACTTTTACTGATGAGCAACTGCTTACAAAACCTGGTCTGCGGGACTGTGCCATCCATAGGAACAGATGAAAGGCTTAAAAATCACTAATACCACATTGTTTTGATGAACTCTTTTATATGAGATGTTAAAGATACAAATGTTGTTTCTAATTTATATTGCAGAGTCACAGCCTTCCTTTTTACAATAATGTCAATTTTGTGATTTGAATTAAGACAAGCACACACTTTGGTCAAAATCATTTCAGGTTTGGGTTTCTAAAGTTAAGTTCCTCAGTCCAGTTTGTAGTGCATAAATAAGAGATTTTCAGAGGTGAATGAGCACCCATCTTGCATTAGGAACAGTGTTTGGGAAGGAATGCTTCCCCTGGTTACCATAGACCACCTTAGCGTGAAGCCTGCTCCCTCAGACGTTGCACTGGGGAAGAGATTTGGGTGGCAGCATTGTTTTGAAAGCTTAAAGGTAGGGATGATTTTTGACTCCTTTGTGGTCACAAAAATGGTATACCTTAATATTTTATGTGACCGCTTCTGAGGATTCCTCATCTGATGTTTTGACGTGATCTTGTTCTCATGCATCCACACATAGTAATCAAGATCTTAATATCTTTCCATACTCTTAAATTTTGAGCCAGGTTTGTCCCTCTTTTTCATTGTTACCTGCAACTAAATTCTGTACCACCTCTAGCCACTTTAGTAACACATCTCATCTTGGATTTCTAACAATTGCTTATGAAATTCACTAATGAGAATGGCAGCTCCTTTCTTTTTCTTTGAGGGATCACAGGCAACTAAATTGAATAGCAAAGTAGCTTTACTTAAGTGAGACCATGATATTGTAGTCAAATTCCAAAGGGGTAGCTGTGTTAGTCTATTGTAGAAAGACAACAGAGTCCTGTGGCACTTTTAAAGACTAACAGATTTATTTATCGCATGAGCTTTCGTGGGAGAAAATCCCACTTCGTCAGACGCTTTGAAGATAGGAAAGTTACAGAGTGGGAGGAAATTAAATGCAGGGGAGTGTATGACATAGCATCACAAAACCAATAGGGGAACACTTCAATCTCCCTGCTCACTCCCTTGACGACTTGTTAATAGCTGTGTTGAAACAGATGAATAACAAATCACAGCTTCAAAGAGAGACTGCAGAACTTGAACTTATATGCAAATTTGACTCAGTTGTCTTGGAGTTAAACAGGGACTATGGATTTTTCTCGCATTACAACAAGTGATTTGACCTCCCCCTCCTCTATGTGCTGTTCCCCAGTGTTTTGAATCCTAACACCTATTTTGATTTGCTGTTACAGCCTGACCTGATGCTATGTCATACACTCCCCTGCATTTAATTTCCTCCCACTCTGTAACTTTCCTATCTTCAAAGCGTCTGACGAAGTGGGATTTTCTCCCACGAAAGCTCATGCGATAAACAAATCTGTTTAGTCTTTCAAAGTGCCACAGGACTCTATTGTCTTCATGATAGTGTAGTTTGCCTGTTGGCAAGAGGATCAAAGAGGTGCCAGTAGTGCAGAACAATCCAAAACTGAAGCCGTCAGGGCCATCTATCCACCGTGAACAATACATCTGGCTTGTGATAATTCAGTTAACTACAACAACTCTCTCCTGTTTTTAAAGGCAGGGCTGAAGCAGAATGGGTTGTGACACCTACAATAAAAGATAAGATTCATATGAATGACCCAATTGAACTACAGAACTTTCTGCCACAAACATTCCATGGTCACCTTACTTCTGAGAAATACTATTGCATGGTAACTTATTCAAAACAAGAGGTGGTTTTCCCCCCCCCACACACACACCCGTGAGGACTTGGGGGGCAGTGAAGACTGACAGCATATGATAGGCATGAGTCTCCTTTAATTTTTTCTTCAAGCCACTCAGATACTGTGATATCTGTACCTGGAGAGAATAGATTTTAGAAATAACTACAGATTAAGTGAAGATTACTTCATTCTCATAATTTATATTCATTTGAAGACCCTGACACTGGCAGATTTTTATATGAGTTGCTGACTGAGGAGAAAAGCATAATTAACCACTGAGTGAAGCTAAATTAAGCTGTTGATATAACAGATAGATAACAGAGCAAAAGAGTTGAGGATTTAAGTAAAGCTGTTCATCCAGAACTGTCTATAATTTATATTGACTGTTATCTTAGTACCCAAGAGCAGCAAACATTAGACATAAATTATGACAAGCTAAAGGATTACTGGAGAGACCTTTAAGCATGGACAACAATAGTCATGAATTTATACAAATCTATAACAACTGATGACTCTAAGTCATGTACGGAAGTGAATGAGGAAAATATGTAAAGGAAGTAGATTCAAATATGAATTTGGATCCACTGAAGACTCAAAAGAACATCTTGTAAAACAGTCATGAAAATTTGCTAGCCTGGGCATAAAATCTGTTTCTTTGTCCACCACTCCTTACAATCTTAATGAACCTCCCACACCCAAAAAAGATATTTTACTAATTTGTCAAAAGATTTTTTTGCGAGGCTGTGTTAAAATGATTCAATACAAGTCACATAATTTATAACAAACCATATTGTGTCAGGTCAAGTTATCCAATTATCAGACTGGAATGCAACCTTCAGAAACTGACCATATTTCTTTATTGTAAGTTTTGTGCACAGTACAGAAAGCTTGTTCTTCAGTATTGGCATATGAAAAGATAGAGGCCACTTACTTGAGGAACACTTCAGATCTGATCAGCTGTTCTCTATGTTGTCATACTTAGCTGTTTTTATATGTGTACACACATACTTTTAGTCTCAAAACACTTGACTGGAGAGGCTGAATGCCATTGCCTTCATTTTATAGATGGAGAAATTGAGGTACAGCGAACATGAGTGATTGCCGCAGCAGCAGAGCCAAATGAGAACCCAAGTGTCCTGACTCCCAGTCTAGGGCCCTATCTGTAACTAATTTACTTTGCCACATGATGGATACAAAAATGTAAATGAAAAGAAAGTCCTTAAGTCTCAGTACAACACTAAAACCCACATAAAATATCTTATTTAATTAATATATAAAGAATCATCCTTTCCAAAATTTGTAAACTAATAAAAACATAAACTATACCTTAAAATAAACTGAAAACCACTAATAAACCATCACTGACAGTGGCAATATGTCAAAACAGCTGTGGGAATGTTTTTAGTTACTTAATATTGCTTCATTAATATATTTGGAAAATAGTCAATTTAGAGACAAGTTATGTATGACTATTGTATATAATCCACATTTCTCATTGCCTGCTCTTAATTATTAAGGGCATATGTATAAAAACTGGATCTTAGTTCCTCTGTTCATGTGTTTCTGCTGTTTAGTTCCCCTCATAAAACCTTAATCCTCAGTTTTGCTAGCAAGTGAAAAGATTGAAAACAATGACAAAAAACATAGCTAACAGGTATAATATAGGCTGGATTGTTTTCCAGGATGGGAAAATGTCCAATGAAGTTACTTTGTTTAATGGACACAAGACTGGATCTTCAGTCTCCTAAGTGTTGTTTTGACTTCATTGAGAATTGAGGACCACTTTGCAGGACTAGTACTTTTAATGTGAAAGTACTGGACATCTTTGAACATTGTGTTTAGTGTTTTACCTCTGTTCCAATTTTCTTGCTTTTTTTTTTTTTTAAGCTTATATGTTTGTTGTATCTGATGTTGTTTTTGCAGCATATTAACATAACATTAATTGAACATAGCATATTACATAACATTTTCATTTTATATTTTACCCATTATGTACAATATAAAACATGTTGTGTTGTTTAATTCAATAGAAATACCAGGTTAAAGTTTTCTCTGATGGCAATTTATTTTAATCAAATTGAGGGCACCCTATGTAATATCCTTTGTAGATTATTTATGTCACACACTGAAACATAGCACTTGCATGCTACAGTATTTGCACCTACCAAATTCTTTTATGACACCTGTTGCTGGCATGTAAATGAAGCTCTACCAGCTGCAACGAGCTTCTTGTGTAACTTTCTTCTAGGGATAGGATTTCTTTTTTAATACTGACAACTCCAGCATACGTTGGATTCCATTATGCATCCGGCACCATAACAGGGACTCTTTCCATTTCCATCCAGACTCGTTCCATTTCCAAGATCTCCTTGAGTTTCTCAATGGACAATAATAATTAAGGCTGGAGTAACTGAAAGGGAGAGAATATGAAGCTGAACACTATTAGAAACTATGTCAGAAAGGCACATAGGGACAAGAACAAGAAGTTTAAGTGTGATGTGATTAAAAATAAAGTTGGGAGGTGAGGGTGCCATCGTCAGATCCAGTGAAGAAGGTAATTTTAGAGGCAGTGTTTTGTATAGTATGGAGAGAGCAGTGTCAGGGAGTCTAGAGAGCAGAAGATTGCAGGAGATGGGAGAAGGTCAGAATATGGACAAAAGTTTTAGTTGTTGGGACAAAGAGACGTGATCAGATCTTTGAAAGTATGGAAGAAGAAATAAAAATTTAGAAATGGCCAGGATGTTAGGGGAGTGTGAGAATGAAGTCCTGAAGATGTCAGCAAAATTGGGTAGTATGAAAGAATGGTGACATTGTCAGTATTAAAAGGGGAGAGAAAACAGGAGAGTTTAGGTGGGGGAAGGGGAGTTTGATTTTGGCCATATGAAGCTTCAGTGGTTGGAGAGATTTCAGAGAGGCGGGCTGAAATGTGGAACTGACCAAGGAGCTCAGGAAACCAAGTCCTGACTGAGGAGGTAGATTTCTGAGTAATCAGCACCACCACAGAGCTGAAGGAAAGACACAGAAAGAGTTGCAAGAGATCAAGATCACATTAGCTCAAAAGTAGTTTTTCCTGACTATAACTTTCTGGCAGAAAGTTGTGAATTTCTTGATGTCATAACACTCTTGAAACAATCTGTTCAGATTAATCATAGATGGTAGTTCTATCTCATGGCCAAAATTTCTCATAAGAGACTGAAGTGTCTTTCTAACTGTGTATTGGATTTATTTAACTTTCTTCCTTCAAGAATAAGACATCTTATACTGTCTTGTGTAGTGGCTAAAGCAGTTTTGGATTTCTGGAGTGGGTTGATTCCTTGTGGGCGGAGCAATAAAGAAAAGATTCTGTAATTCTAGTTTATTTTATTCAAAAGAGTTTATATTCTTGAACACAGAAAAATAGCAACAAAGCTTGAGCAACAATCCCCTCTCAGAACTTCAGCTAAATACCATTTTAATACTGAAGCGAGTGTTTCTTCTGGATGGCCCCATACTAAAAAAATTGCTGAAATAAAATAGCAACTTCATTTTTGTACCGCCTCCTTTATATATCTGTGTATTAGAGACCTACATACAAACCTAAAATCGATAGATTCTTCACCTTCTGCATAGTTTTCACACTTATTTATGACTGCTAATGCAGCTGTGTGTTCTTTTTAAGTACATAAATTGGTAATTCACCCTTATCTAAGTCAATATAAAGTACAATTTTTCATGATTATCACTTGTTCATTGTCTTCCTTACAAACATAGTATTTAAACTTTCTTCCCAAAAATCATTTTTCTTTTTTATATAGTGCACTTATCAATCAACTGCTTAGATATAATTGTCATTTATGTAACTTGTGTAATTGTCTGATTTTTTAAAAAAAAAAAAAGAAATCTGACCTTAATTTTTGTAAAGCACAGTTTTATGGCTCCAGCTCATTGTATGCACAAGGGATAGCATATAGATGTAGGGCTGGTCAAAAAATGGAATTTCCATTCCTCAGGAAATTCTGACATTTTGCTATTTGTTTTCATGTGGAATTGAAATGAAAAGTTCAAAAAAAAATTTCTTCCTCAGAATGAAATTCAGAAACTGTTGTTCAGAAATAGTTGAATGGCCTTATCAAAATGTTTCATTTTGACAGTTTTTTGTTCAATAATGTTGAAACTCTATAATATACTAGAATTGGAGATGAATGGAGAAGCAGAACTGAACTCTCCATTTTGGTTTCTGAACACTTTCAAGTTTTTACATAAAAATTGTGTTTGAAATTAATGTGTACCGATGAAATAACTTTGTCTGATGGGAAACATCTCATTTTTTTTTTCACCCAGCTCTATTTAGATGCTTCATTTCTTGATTTTTATATCCATAGTTCAACTCTGGGGGTAAAACAGAGACTACAAAAAAAGAGGAGACTAGGCCATAAATCTCACTCAAATCAATGTTTACTAACACAACCAAATAACTCACTTTTATGAACAACCTTCCCCCTCACCGCCCCAACTTCATAAGCTGAAAGTTAGTCACTGGGCAGCTGTACATATGCCTGGTGGTCCAGTACCCTATGTGGCCTACACCGATGCTCCATTCTCTTCTCTACCCAGCTGCAGGCATGTGAAGACAGCAGTTTCTGAGAAGTTAGCAAAGGGAAATACTTTGCAGAAGAATGCTGCTCTCTAGCTCAACCCCCCAACACTCCCTCCAGAGACTTGCAGAAAGGCATCCTCCTGGCTTCCTTTGGTGCTGTGGAGATCCTGCCCCAGAATCACCTGTTCTTTCAGCCTCATCTCTTCCCCTTCACTAAGAAATTAAGCCACAGCAGCTTCAAATCCCATTTTTTTCTAGCCCGGCCTCCCAGCATGATTCCTCTTCTGCTTGTCTATCTTTGCCACCACTGCTGGCTGTCAGCAAGAGTCTGTGTGACTGTGTGGGTGTGAATGGGTGTGGCATATTGACACTTCAATCCAGACCTTTTTAGGAGCTCCCTACTGATGTCATTTAAAAAACCCAATTCTGCATGTATCCCTCTATGTCTTTCAGTCAGCTGTCCTTGTCAGTGACCTTCAACACCCACTTTCTTCTGAGTGTAAAATAATTTGAATAAGCTGTCTGTTTCTCTCTGGAAATGTGGTGAAAGCACCTCATCAGGTTTCCATTAGTCTGAAAAATAGACATATCTGCTGCAGTCATCATCAGCTCATTGGAAGAGTTCACTGTTAGAATTATTATCCCAGGAGAACAGCAGAGGGGAATTAATAATGTAAAAAGCTTCAGGGGATGTGTATTATCCCACTACCCAGAAAATCCAGTTGCATTTTTGTGTTTGTTATTCATCATACTTGTATAAACAGTGTATTGTAATACGGAGAGCACAATTCATTTGTACAGTAACTGTACTGAGGTCAGTAGAGTTACAACAGAGTTGAATTTGATGCTCAGTACTTTGTCATATTACATACAGTGTGCAACAAGTTCCAAAAATGAATTTCTAATGAGAGGCTCTTATAATGTATGGCTTTATGGAACAAAAAAGAAATGTATTATATTGACTTATTAATAAGTTGTAATGGACAATTGACCAAAAACCAATAAAATCACAGAAGACAGAGAATATAATGGACAAAGAAAAAATGAAACCTCATTATCATTAAGGTTTTCTAGACACAGACAAGAAAAATTCCAGTTCTTTTGTTATCATTTAGAGTCTAATTCTTTTAAAAGGACTTGGTACAATTTAGCAGCTTTCACAGTATGCGTGCTTGTGCAAAGTGCTTTGCAGAGCATTATTATCTACTACTGTTATATAAGAAACTTAAGTAAATAAGGCATCCATTATGCATGCATCTCTTGCTCCTTAGAAACTTTTAGAGAGAAAAGTAACCAGTCACAAGATAGTGGGTTATCCCACTTTATAATTTGTGAACAACAACAAAAACTAGTATTAATGTCAATAAAAAGTCAGGAAATAAGATTATTAAGGTGGAAAGCTTAATATTCTCTGTGTTTCAGTGGTGTACAGATGAGGGGCCATTAGGGGACCAGGCCTTCAGGCTGCAGGAGGGGCACCGGGCTGGCTCTTTGCAAAGCGGAGGCTCTGAGAAGGGCAGATCCTCCTGTACCCCTCCCATGTTGTGAAGGGCCAGTCTGGTGCCCCCTCCACAAGACCAGTGGAGGGAGGCCACCCCCATCAGAGTCTGCACCAGGCTGAAGTGGTGGTGGGTAAATGCTGAGAGGGGGTACCTGGCCAGTCTGGGCTGTCCCTTCATGGGGGGCAGAGGATGCAGGAAGTACTGAGAGGTTCCCCTTAGTGCCTCTCATGCATTGTGTTGTCCCCACCCCTCCTCAGGCAGTGGAAAGCTGCTTTGCCTCAGTTGAGGCTGGGCTGAAGGGTAAGTGCTGGTGTGGGGGCAGGCTGGTTCTTCAGGAGGGGTGGGGGATGCAGGAGATGCTGAGGAAGGCCCCCTGCACGTGGTGAAGGGCCGACTCAGCTCCCCAGGAGGTTTGAGGATGCCCTGACCCAGCCAGAGCCAGGCTGTGGGGCAGCTGCAGCCTCACGCCCCCACACAACCCCTACAGGTACAGACCCTGCTCCTCAGGGCAGCTGTAGGGTGGGGCTGGGACCCCTCCTGCCCTGTGTGGAACAGGGGGAGGCACAGAGGGTGCAAATGTGGGCTTGGCCCCCAGGTACTGGACACCCTTGGTATGCCACTGGTGTGCTTGTAGCTTAAATATGATCTCTCTTTAGGTCATTACACATTTGAAATCAGGGAATACATTATATAATATAAACTGAAATGTCTTATGTGGTACAAACTTAGGTAGGGTATAGCTATATTAAATTCAGGAGTATAATTTCCAGATCAAATAGACATAATCATGCTAATTCTGATAGCACTAGAGTGCTACAAATATTAGAGTAGCTGCGGCAGGGTGAGCAGTGGAAGAATTGGCTGCCTCATGTACACTCCTGTCTGAAAACCCAAACATATATTTGGGCAGCTATCCCGCATTGCACTTGTGCTCTCACACCTACACATCTATTTTTAGTGAACTTGCTCAATCAGCGCTAGCGTGGCTGTGTGTGTACATGAGCTGGAAATAATCCCTTCCAGCTTCAGGGTAGACATACCAGTAGAGTGAGTTACAGTATGGATATTATAGTCTCAGTCTTCAAGATCTGCTTTGACATCTGAGAGATTTAGAAAATCTGATTCAATCCAAAATTACTGTTGTTGTTCAGTTATGCATGCCAATTATTGACTGCAACACCATTCAGACCTGGCAAGATGGACTTGGCGGAAACGTCCCCTTTCTCATCTGCCCACACATGGCCACCATAACCACAACAACACATGGATAATATTCACTTAAAAGGAATTTGTTTGATGATAACTGCCTTTTAACCTTAAAAAATAATGGTTGCTACTGCTATAATATATCTTACATAATCTTTTCATAAAATCCCAAGTAATTATTTTTTTTCTGAAAGCTGCTTGGCTCTCTCCTGTAGTATTGCAAGGTAAATAAGTTTCATGCAGTAAAAAGGAGCAATTAACCTGAAGTAACATTCTCCAATCATAGTGGAAAATGACAGTGCTCTCTTGTTCATTGTAGACAAATGAAAAAGACACCCACAGGCTAACTGTGTACAATGTTAAAGTAAAATATTGAACTGTTAAGAGAAATTGTGTCTTTTCAAAATATGTATTGCCATTTTAAAAGTGTTTGTTCAAAAAGTCATTAGTAACCTTTGGCATTTCATTTGGACTACGGAAAGCTTGTCACCAGGGTTACATTAATATTTGAGGAATGGCATTACACAAAAGAAGGAAGGAGTCGTGACTGTGAAAAGAAAAAGCCAGCCAAAATCTGTGATGATCATCAGGGAAAGCAGTAGCATAGATCAGATGTGTGGGAAAACAAATGTGTTTCTCGCTGTACCATATAGAGGAATTTTAGTCCACTATCATAAAGTCAAAGAGATCTTTATTTTAAATTAATTCATGCATGGATATTTTATTATCTAGTTTAACATTCTCTTTGACAAATAGATTTTGTTATGCTTTCCTAACACTCGTCGCAGAAATATAACTTAGAGGGATTAGATTTGTTTTAATCAAGGTAAATGTTCATTTTTTCCTGAATCTGAGTAGATAAAGTCATATACGTCAGCATGACAATCACTTCTAAATCTTAAATATGAACCACCATGTATTAATAAATGCTAAGCTTTGATTAGCAAAATGACTTTTGGGGGGTGAAAAGAGCATAACTGAACTACTTTGTACTCTACCAAATTAAACTATATTCCTGTTTTACAGTCAAGTAACTATTTGGATCAATTTACATTAAAGTGAACTGTTCTTCTGAATCATTATTATGTAACCTACTCATTGAGAGCTGTATTTTTCTTCTTGGACCTTGAAATATTGAGCCAAATTCTGCACTTTGTGGTACCCTGCACAATGATATCAGCGGATTTCTCGGGGGGGGGGGGGGTGGAGGGGAGGGGAGAAGAGTCAATTAACAATGTAGCTTAATATTTTGGAAATAGGTTTTCTCTGCAAGCCTGAAATACCTGTTGACTTCAATGGCATTGCATAGGTTGAAAACTTATTTATAATTTACCTCAGTAATTTTAAAAGGATTGTAAAAATAGCAATGAAGATGTACCATTGCTTCCAAGAATATGGTTCAAAAAAAGGGTATTTCTTGGGCTTGATCCAACATCATTCCCAGAGCAGGGAAAAATCTTTGGATACTAAATGTGTCTAAATAAATGAAACAAATTATTAAGACACATTTTTAGTTTTTCACATTTAGGCAAGGCCTACACTACAAACTTATATCAGTATAGCTATGTTGCGCATGGGTGTAGATTTTTTACAATTCTGAGTGACAGTTATACTGACCTAACACCCAGTGTAGACAGCGCTATGATGATGGGAGGGTGTCTTCCACTGATATAGCTATTGAATCTCACTGAGGGGGAGGGACTATGCCAGTGGGAAACACTCTCATGTTGATGTATTAGCATCTTCACTGAAGCACGACAGCAGTGCACCCCTCGATCATTTATCATTCAAGCTGCTTTTCAGAGGGCCCGATCCGTATCCTATTTACCTAGGGCATGATAGTCTTTTGGTTTATGTGCCTGCCCAGGACATACAAAGATAGGCAACCCACATTATAGATCACAGATAGCTACTTTTCTCCTTTCTGCCCCCTGATGCAAGTGATCAGGAAGTAGGCAAAGAGAGACAAAGAATGGGTGAAGCCTTTCTTTTGGCCCTCACTATAGCAGTTGGAGGGACTGAGCCAATTGAAGAAAAAGTAATCTACTACTGGTATAAACCAATAGTAGATTATTTCTTTTGTGGAAAATAAAAGGAATCAGGGAATGAGTTATCACTGTTTCCTATCCAGGGCACCTGAGTATGTCATGGTCTAGCCCTTAAGCAATATTAAATTTGAGTTCAGAGAACTCAAGTTTCATAGTTATTGCTCAATAAGGGCAGTAAGTGCTGTAGTGTGGTGTGTGCACTGGGATGGATCAAAGCCCACTGAAGTAATGGAAATTCTCCTGTTTTACTTCAGTGAACTTTGGCTCAGACTCCCAAAATGTGGATGCATTAGCATTTTACCTCAAGAATCAAGGTAAAGCCCATTTATGTTACAGCAACAAATGAGTAAGATGATTTGGTCCGAGTCCTCATTTGTGCATATTGTAAAACAATTTTACCGTGTTGCATAATGATCAGCCCGTGCCCCAGAATGTGGAAGGTGCTCCAGAGCATGACTGAAAGTTGTTGGCAGAGCAGTCTAGGGAAGCTGGCACAGAACCTGCCACAATATGGGACTAATTTCATAGTACTTCTTTTTCACATTAAATTCCTGTTAAAGTCAGTGGGGATTTTACCTAAATAAAGTCTGAATAAAGATGGTAGGCTTTGTGGTGTATGGCAGCAATGAGTTAGTGCAAATAGCTCTTTCACTTCCATGAGTGTTAGTCACACCTAAAAATACAGTTTTGAAAAAAAATTGTAATCTGCAATAGTCCTTCAAGATCACTCAGTAATACAATGTAAAAACAAAAGTACTGATATTATATTGAAAATTAAATTCAAATCCATGATTAAAAGTCGTAAATGTTATCACTACTACTTGTAACTGGGAGTTTTTAGGACTGTCTGTTCAGTTATAGACATTTTGGATGCCTTGTTTTGAACATCAAAGTATTCATAAATTTATTTGACCCATGGTTCCAGAACAAAGATAAAAAGGAAGATCAGAACATTCTGTATTAACCGTCTGGCCAAAGTTAGGTCTCTAGGGTAAGGTCACTCAGTTCAAGTGTTAGCTAGGAAGATAAAAGAAGTTATGATGAAGATATTATTTTTAAACTGATACTGTCCTTTTGATGCTATATTTAGTTGAATGTTATTATTTTCCCTTTAATCCAGAGTTTGGAGTTACTCTGATATTTTCTTAGAATGAGGTCTTCCTTTAGCACCCATTTTCCTAATTTTCTATCATCAGTCTTAATATCTTGCATACTAAAAAAGATGGGTTGAGAAAGTGCTATCTGGATCTCTGTTGAGTTTTGGTTAAAGATTTAAATCAATTTCAAGAGTAAATTAAAGGATTACGGTTTGGATTTGTTCCTGTGAACATCTCACAAATTCAATTTGCTGGACCTGAACCAGAGAAATAAACACACGTTTAGGTCTGATCCTGAAGCCAAATCCATGAGTATATGTTTGTGGGGAGCAGAAGGGGTTGTATCCAAGTCACTCACTTATCCCTAAATTCAGTGTGATTCTCCTTCTATTTCAGATCCTTCTCTAATCCAAACAGAATCTGACATTATCCTCATCTATCAGAATAAGCTCTTAAGGGATGTGAGGCACCAAAGCAGTACTTCTAGTTCCAGATAGCCATGGAAACAAGTGGAAATTGCAGCAGACTGTAACGTGTGCTGGTATAATGAATTATAACTAACCCACCAGGCTGGCCTTATGTTTCCATTTTCACAGAGATTCATCTTTAAGGACAAACAGTGTGAGTATTATGGATCTTAACACATCAAGAATTGCATTCTTCTTAAAAAAAAAATCCATCCTTTATTAGTGTAACAGTCAGCTTATTTTTCTCAGAAGTTGGATGGTAATAGAAATAATGCAAAATGCTACTCCGATCAATTATTTACTTTGTCAGGGGTTGTAAACTTTGCAGGATAGAGGGCCACTGTAAAACAGCACAGAGTGAAGGAGTCATCGATGCAAAATTGTAATTGAAATAAATATATAAATCTCAATTTCTGTCACTCACATTCTAAAGACAGGATTTTTAAATGGTTAGCCTTCCTCTTTCTAGGAACAATTCACACCTACAGTTTAGGTATGGGTGGAATGCTCCACATAGCAACAATATATTTAATGCCATCCTTTACTTAGTTTGGTCATCTACTGTTCTGATCATGAATTTAGCCTTTTCTCTCATTTTCATTACGCACTGCATAAAATGAAACCTATATTTCCATTGTGTTTTTACATTCGATAGGAAATAACAAGTTCAGGAATACTGATCTATTTTTTTGTCCTAAATAATGCATGTTAGAAGCTGGCTATAAGGAGGCCAAATAGTAAACAGAAATCCATTGAAAAAATGACCAAGTTCCAAAGAATTGTCAGTGTATGGGAAAAATATGTAGCATTGTGTTTTCATTTCCCCTTGTAAAAATTCTAGTTTCTGAAATGATTTGGAAAAATGAGCTATGACATTTACTGATATCACTTTCCCTGTAAAATTCTATTGACAGGAGGTAAGTTGAACTTTTTGACTATTTATTTAAAAAGAAGAATTCCTTAATGGTCTGAAAATATAAATAGAATTATTTTATAATGCTAATATAAATCCTAGTTGTACAAAACTTCAGAACAGTGTCTAGAATTTTGCATCTGAGCTAGTGCAGTAACTGAGATAGATAGTTAGCATCAATTGTTTCCCATATTCAGCGATGAAGACTTGAATGTTTATCCAGAAAAAAACATAGAAAATAGAACTTTCAGTTCAAAAATTTCACACTAAATTCATAGAGTGAACACAAATGGTTTCATAGCTAAAATAATGATCCTAATTCTGGCTTTATTTCTTATAATTTGCAAGTGGCCATGTGCCACATGCCACAAACAGGGCATTTGTAAACAATAGATTGCATATTATTCTTCGTTCATGTACAAATTTATTTTATCCCAGCTTGAATCAGGAATAAAATATGTGAAAGGCTGTAACATTATATTTCTGTCAGCATGATGTATGCTCTTCATTGGAACAAAACAGCCCTGTGAGATACAAATGATTATAACAATGAGGTTACATTCTTTTAGCTTCCTATATGGTCTTCCTGGGTTCACATGAAAGAGGTGAATGTGGCCTTTTGTGTGAAGATGTCAAGCGAGTGACATCTCCTCCATACTACACACAAAGAGAAATTTGTGTAATCAGTCAGAATCCAGTGATCCATTGATGTTGTTTTGGTTTACACCACCACCTTTTTTTTGTTTTGTTTTGTTTTTTGTTTAAATGTGTCCATTTCCAACTGTCCCCCTTTCTCAGAGCAAAAAAAAAAACCAAAAAAAACCCCTCTAAACAATGCTACACCAATGAACTTGAACCATTTAGACACCACAGTCCATCAAGCGACTAGGGTCATCACATAATAGCACTAGACCAATAGAAACAGTGACACAACCTCAATTTTTTGGGGAAAAAAAAAAAACCCCCCCCCCCCAAAAAAAAAAAGGGAATATTATTAATATATTCTTGTCAGATACTCACAAGGAAAGAAAACAGGAATCTTAAAACTAATTCCAAACAAATATGTGAATAAGAAAGATAATCAGAGGACAAAGGACGCTGTAATACTTTATTCCAACACCAAGACTCCTAGACTATGTCTACACTTAAAAAGTCAAGTTGACTCTGTTAAGTCAACTTAACAAGGTCGACCGTGTTAAATTGACTTAACAAGTCGACTTAACTTTTTAAAGTGTGGATATAGCTGTGGCTTCCCAGCAGAAAGGACCCGCAGGTTCTTTCTTGCCAGAACCAGCGGCTCCTTTCTTGCTGGGACTCACGGCTTCCTGGCAGAAAGGAGCCACAAGTGGGAACTGGGACTCCCTTCTTGCTGGGAGCCCCGCTTTCTTCTCCCCAGACCTGCGCAGGTCCAGGCAAGGAGGGAGCCACCGGCACTCCGCTGACAGGGGAACCGCTGGGGAATCCCCTCTCAGCTGGAGCACGGGGGAAGGTAGCTGCCTTCCTCAGTGCTCCGCTGACAGGGGAGCCTCTGGGGAATCCCCTCTCAGCTAGAGTACCGGCAGCTGCCTTCCCTGGCGCTCCGCTGACAAAAACCTCGGGGATCCCCTGTCAGCTGGAGTACCGGGGAAGGCAGTTGTCTTCCCCGGTGCTCCACTGACAAGTGAATCTCCGGGGATCCCCTGTCAGTGGAGCGCCAGCAGCTCCCTTCTTGCCTGGACCCACGCGGGTCCGGGGAGAAGAGAGTGGGGCTCCCTTCTGGCTGGGATCCGCTCGGGTCCTAAAGAAGGGAGTGCAGCCTATGGCTCTCTTCTGGCCAGGACCCCCGTGGGTCCCAGGGAGAGGGCAGCCATGACTGCCTTCTTGTCGGGACCCTGAGGCTTCCCGGCAAGAAAGGAGCATGGCTCCCTTCCGCCGGGGAGCGGGGGTCCTGGGGAGAAGGGACCTATGGCTCCCCTGTCCCCAGCCCTAGGTTGACTTAGAGAACTAAGTTGACCTAGGGTGTCCACACCGGGTTTAGGTCGACTTAACAAATTGACTTAGCTGTTAAGTCAACCTAAACAGTGGTATTTATTAAGTCAACTTAAGGAAGCCCCTTAAGTCAACTTAAGGAAAGCCTAGTGTGGACATGGACTAAGTTAGGTTGACTTAAACCTCCTTAGGTCGACCTAACTTTCAAGTGTAGACATAGACCTAGAATTTTAGTCTAGTTTTAGCCTTCTAAGAGGCAGGTAAAACCTGGTTAATAGTTATATATTTCTGGCATGCCAATTAGGTATATTCTATATGTTTTTTTTTATTAATGGAATGTAAACACTATGAGTTTTCCTGTCTGGTTATGCCATTGTTTTCTAAGATTTCATCTATTTTAGGATACTGGGCCTACTTCTCTCTTCTGGTATAAATCTACTGGTAACACTGGATTTACCATGGTGTAAAATCAGGGTGAGAGGAGAATCAGTCCAAGATTAGTGGTGCTGAAGTGGTCTGTCTGTCTGTCTTCTTTTTCTATTTGTAATCTCAATTTTTAAAGTCACTGCAATAGACCACATTACAGAAAGTTCCTAAAAAGATATTTCATGAGTTTCAAATGATAAGTAATGAAAGTAGAGAAAATTACATCCAGAAAAGAGTCTAAAGCTGGAACAAGCAGTTCTCAGTTTCCTTTCCAGTAGCAGTCTCATTTCATGACATGGGCAACAATTTATGACATTCACAGTAGCATTTTAGTACGGATGACAAGCACATTTTTTTTTTCATTTTTAAAGCATACAGGGAGGTCCAGTAAAATACTTTCATCATATAAGAAAAAGACAGTTCATATTTTAAAACTTCTACCTGCATTAAGGCATTTTGTAGGCTGAATAGTCTTCTAAATAACAGGAAGAGTATGTCACTATTTTAAAGATATTTTCTAGAAAACACAACAAAGAAAGAGCTATGCACTCACAATGAGTCAATTTATTTTTCTGTTCTAGATGTCCCCAATCCACACCCAAAATGTTTAATTTTGATTTATTCATAACTACATTTGTTGAAGATAGTTTGAGGAAATCCAAAAGAATGAGTCTTCTAATGAAAGACTAATCAAATAAACTTCAACGGATTAGGTATAGAGATTCTCTGTTAATACTGGAGAAAGCAACTGGTTACTTTACTGATACATTCCAAAAAGAAGTTCTGCCTGATCTCTTTGAGAAGTATGGAGTTGCCCTTTCTCCATCATTGTCCCAGCTATAAAAATAGAATAATGTTACAATAACTAGGATAATAAGCACTGGTTTTTCTGAAGCTATGTCAAGTAATCTGATGACTGAACACATTAAAAATAAAAGTAGTTTTAAATATAGAACTAATATAACATAAGCTAAATTGCATAGTTCTATCATCCTGCTTTTCGTTGCACCCTACCCTTTTCCTCATCCCTGTTTGTCTATTTAGATAATAAGCTAATCATATCTAATAGGTAATAAAGTAATAATTATTACATATTAGACACCAAAAAGTACTAGACACTCATTAATGATAAGTGTTCATGGCAGGTATCTTGTCTTCATTTCTGTATCCGGAAAGTGCCTGGAATTAATATTATTGTTTTGAACTGTCTCATATATGATGCTGCCTTCTGGTGTCAGAAATGCTCAGTTGTGTGTCATAGGGGTCCATACTTCTGACGGCTTCAGGAAATTCCTCTTTCGCTCAAAGAGTAGGGCCTGTGCATCTGAAGCCTGAGGGCAAATTTTATCTCTGCTACCTCTGGGAAGTAAGGATTGATCAACGTGTGCAGCATACTGATAATTGGGGCAGGGCCTAAAACCTTAAAAAATAATGCACAAATATTCACTTAAATAAATAAGGCAACAATTTTGCCTGTGTTTGACCATGTTGTTTCTCATTTGCAAGAAAATGAATTTAATGCTGTGAATGTTTGTTCTGTTCCTACCCTCACAGCACTGACCCTCACTGGTAACAGTGGCAATTAGGGGAAATGAGCTCTGAGAAAACAATGTTGCCCTCAGTTTGTAACAGAGATGAGGACAAGCTTTCATGGGCTGCGTCTACACTGGTAAATTAAGTCAACTTAAGCTTGCTTAAGTTGACTTAATTTACCCTGCGTCTACACTACAGTTTCCTTAAGTCGACTTAAGGAAAATAAAGTCGACTTAATGAAAATTAAGTCGACTTCATGAAACCTCCTTTCTTCTAGACCTAAGGCTTAAGTCGACTCCCTAGAGTCCCCTAGGACCTCCCCTAGGTCCCCTTAAGCCCCTAGAAGTCGACCTTGGCGTCCAGTTGGATGCTCTAGGTCGACTTTTTAAGTTCCCCTTTAAGTTGAATTTATTTTTAAGTGTGGACACACTAAGTCGACTTAGTTAAAGTTGACTTAAATTACAAAGTGTAGACATAGCCATGGTTAGGTATTACACCTCTTGCCAATGGATAGCAGCAATCAGAGGTTGTGCATGACCCCTTCTGCAGTTCACAGGGAGTTCTCACTTAGCATGTAGCTGCGGTTCTCAAGAAAACATGGTCTCTTAATCATCCTCTAAAAGAATAGCCTAAAGGCGGTGGGTTGGAGGAAGATTAATCTAGTGTCAGACAGCAGACTCTTTCATTTTGGGGTGTTTGGGCTACAGGAAAGGGTTGGTGATAAGTTCAGGAGAGAGTCGAGGTCAGAGAGCAATGACATATATAGGCCTAGCTTTCGATTTTTTTAATAAAAGTCACATTTACATCAATAACTAAAGAGGGCTGCAAGGTCAGGTCAAGTGTAGGCAACTGCTAGCTGTTCTGAAACCCATGTGATAAGCTCTTTGCTTATGTAAGAAATGTTAATTGGAAATTTAAAAAATATTGCAATGATTTGATTTATTATGCTTTATTCTTTGCAATGATGTAGTAGTCATAGAATTATAGCATATAATTATAACAAGTTGCAGAAGAGTAGAATTATAACAGGTTGCAGAAGAGAAGAACTATAAGAGGTTGCAGAAGGGAAGAGTTTGGAATAGATACCAGTAAGTCAGTCTGTGTAACATCTTCAAAGCGTCTGACGAAGTGGGATTTTCTCCCACGAAAGCTCATGCGATTAATAAATCTGTTAGTCTTTAAAAGTGCCACAAGACTCTTTTGTATGACTAGAATGTTAGCTATAGGTGCAGCATCCCTGTAAAAATAGTTGTCTTCAGAAAGTGCCACTTTGTTTTACAATCATGTAGTTCTTTCATGGTTTTAACTGGCATGCACCATATGGAGTAGTGTCTAAATGCCAGAAATTGGAGACTATCAAATAATGCCCTTTTCTTAAACATAAACTGTTAAAGAGAGAAAGATTGTGTTTCACTGTAGAAGCTTACTTGGTGTCCACTGGTTGAAATTGTTTGCTTCATTGGATTTTTCACTCTTCATTAAATTTTTCAATACCTATTTTATCAAGAACATTTTTATAAAAACTAGCAAAATGGTTATATAAGTGTATTTGTTTGCCAAACCAGGGTTTGATCATCATTACTACTGAGATTTCAAAATCAATTTTAAAAACTCAGTAAAAATGTCACCTGAAATGTTGTGAAAAATGAAAAATTTATTAGCAGATGTTAAGAATTATTTTTGAGAAAAAAAAAAGAACAGCTCAACCCCAAACTTTTTGTTCAAAAAATGTCAACCAGAGCTAGTGCCAACATTTGGCATCTCATCAAAGCAATTGCAAAGAAGGCATTTGTGTCTGTCCTCTGTCTCTGAAATTTGTGATGGAAATAAATAGAAATCGAGAGCAGGAATCTGAAATGGAGAGGGCTTTCCATACAACTGATTCAGACTGAGTGATACCCAAATTGGTGCACAGGAATGTCACAATATACAATATAAGCTGATATTCCAGGTGCCCTTCACCTTGCACATCAACCTGTTCACTAAACAGATCACTCCATACAGCATCAAGGCTCTGTGGGGTAAGGCAACAACACAAATGCATGCAAACATGTGCTGTTTGCATTGTTCTGGTAGCTGTGTGGGTCTCAGGATATTAGAAAGAGAGGCTGGAAAATGCATAGGTAGTGTTCTGTCCTGGCCTCTGTCTAAGCCACATCCTGGATGCTCTGATCATGGAAGACCTGCAGAATGTCACCAGAGGGCTAGACTGGGTATCTTGCCTTTCTATTCTGAATAAGGGGTGGCATGTAGCAGACCAGGAAACTAGTTGTGATTCGGAGTCACAAACTCCTCCCTTTTCCTAAGAAAGAAGTTGAATTACTTTTTGTGGAGTGGATGACTTTCTATGTGTGTCAGATCAGTTGCTGTGTCTAACAAATAGCAGATGGGATGGAGTTATTGATGCCAGTCACTTCACCCCCTTTAGCCCTTTTCTGCTCACGTGCTTTCAGGGACAGTATTGATGAGCCATTCCTGCTGCTTTCCCTGGGGCCAAAGCTACAAGGGAGTAAGGGCTGTGAAAATCCAGGCAGAAGCAAATCAAGGATAAGTGCCTAAAGTTTCTGATTGTCTTCCTGGATGAGGTTTTGTTAGAGGTGCCCATAACTGCAACCCAGGGCAGAATTTAGCGCTTGGTTTGGAACTACTCACATGCTTACATTTTCCTATGTACTTATGTAGCTTGCTGACCTGGAATCAAAATGCACCCCCAACCACCAAAAATGTCTCGACGTATAACTGGGGATATTTAGATGTGAATGATAAGTGGAAATAGCTATTTTATATGGTGCAATATTTCAAAGCTATCATACCAAATTAATTGGGATGAATTAGAACAATGAAAGGTCAAGAAAATATCCTGAAGTAACACTGGATACTTCCACAGAGAAGAGTAAAGGAGTAATTAAAATATTAGACAGAAAGGCTAGCTAGAAATTAGAACACTAAAAATTCAGAGAAGTTATACTAGATGAATGTGCTTTTTAAACCCTAATTAATTATAGTTTCCAGCTTTTGTGAGGAGAGGGGGAACTTCAGCTACTTAAAAAAAAAAAAAAGGTAAATAATCCAGAGATTAAAACAAAAGAACAGTTTTTTCTTTACAAATAATTTAGAAAAAAACTTCCTCAGCAACTCCCGTTGTAACCCTTGAGTATTCTGCATTCATTTACATGTAGAATGTATGTTGTCAATGGGAGGTCTATGCATAGAATAAAGAACATTTAATAGAGTCCCACATTGAAGATAAGAGGACGATAGCCTTTTGATTGATTTGGGTGAAAAAATGCACAAGTGATTAATCACAGATTCTTTTAGTCAGCTGGCTGCATGATTTATTACAGGAAATGAGATTGCTGAGTCACATACATAGAGACAGGAAGACTTTATTCAATATCCAAATGAATACAAGTATAAGAGCAACTGCAGAAAAGATAGATACCGAAAGCAAAAATAATTCTATTGTGCATAATCACAATTTCATGGAGACCTTCAGATTGTTACAAGAGTAAATGAGTAAGCAGAGCAGCAATATAAATGGGTATTTAGATTTCCACCTTTTTGTCATCCAAGTACACCTGGGAATCTTTTATATTCCTATTACCATTTCTCCTCCTCCACATATGCAGGATTATATTTGATTTTCTCTTGGCCCATTTAATCAACTTTGTCATTCCAAGGGACAATAATTAGGGTTCCAGCTATTGCCATAGACTATTTGTGTCAATACATTTCACAAAGGTTTCAATATATTAATACAGTTTTGATTATAATTGCATAGACCAAAACACCTCTAAAACGCTATTATTTTAAGATTAGTCTGTTCCTTGCTATTTACTTGTTCATCACAAAATGCCTATTGCTAAGTCTTATGACTCTACATCAGACACCCATGCTAACTATTTAGGCCTTCTACTACCTATCTATCTTTTGGCTAACTAAATAACCTTGTGCTAATTGTAAAGTCTTATTCTAAGCATGCTTACATTTATTTCCCCTACTGGAATTACAACTTTAACATATAGTATACAGCTAAGTATAAACCTTCCAAGATTAAGTGGGGGTCAAGGGTCAGTGGGGAAGAATTTTGCCCTTAGTATGGGCAGCTCCAATCCCTAATCCTAAAGCCAACTTGATGTTAAACAGTCAACCAATTCTTCTCTCCACCTCAAAATAAGACACACTGTGGTACTAGGGCAGTTTATGTGAGTTTGTTTTATTTCATGTGGGATGTTTTGACTTGAGGAATCTAATTTTACATTTCAGTTTACCACCTTCAGCATAACAACATTTTGGCCCATTACTGAATATAGAATTAAAATTTTAGATTTATAATTTCAGATGCCGATGCACTGATGAAGATGAAACTATGCATCTAACATGTCCTCTGTGTGTTACAGAATGGCTCAGAAGCTGTGGGCTTTTTGCGAGGGAGTAGGAGATTGAGGAGACATGAAAAGAGACAGGAGAAGGGCTGGAGGAATAGGAAGGGAGTAAGGATTATAATAAGAGGAAAGAATGGAAAGGAAAAGAACAATCCTTCCATTCCAGCGGTTAGGAGAAAATAAATGTAGTTTCCTTCTTAATAGTGTGGAGGGACACCTACATCATTGTGTGTGCATCTCAGACTGAAAATTTCAACCTGAAATAATTGTGCACAAATTAGGAGTGATCGCCTGCTTAGCATATGCTCAATGTGCCTCTGGTGGCATGTGACCACCAACCCAACTTGGTTTCTCTGGCTTAGGCTGGGTACTGACCAGGAGTGTGACATGAACACTGATCCATGCCCCTATTAGGGGAGACAGAGTTCCTCAAGAATCAGAAGAATATTAAAATAAAACTCTCATGATTTTAAAACCATTCTCATGATTTTAGGGGGAATGGAGTCTGAGTTATGATTTTAGAACATGGGAGGCTGACAACAGAATATAGGTAAATTAAATGCCATAGTTTCTCTCTAGGTTTTCATTTTGGTTTTGACTTTTTAAATTTTTTAATGCAAAATGTCATACAAGATGGATCAGAAACCAGGGCATACAAAATTGTGGAGCACAAGCATCTAGCTGCTTATTTGTATTCAGAAACAAAACCCTCCTGACAGAGCAATTATTGAGTGTATAGTATCTCATAAAGCTTTTCAGATTTCATGTACAGAAGCAAAAGAGAGCACAGTGAAAATAAAAAATGCTTCCTCATCTCTCTCTCTGTCTCCCCCCCCCCCCTCCTTAATTTCTTCAATTTAGTGCTTGTACAGCTTGCGGCCAGATGTTTCACTCAGAACGGTGGTTCCAATACAGTGAGAGAGTTTCACATTGGGAGAGTTATTGTGTAACTCAGGGTTCAGCAAAGGCAGCACATGGCTCCTGGCCCAGCAGCACCGCTCTAACCCCAAGCAAATTCCTCACAGCAGCCACTTTGTCACTTCCAGCCCTCCCCCATTCACCTGGGCCATGTCTACACTTATTAAAGTTAGTTCGAATTAGTTAATTCGAACTAACTAATTCAAACTCATTTTAGTTAGTTTGAATTAACTTAATTCAAACTAGAAAAATTTAGTTCGAACTAAGCAAGTGCCATTCATTCGTTGAACTCAATGGCCAGTTAGTTCGAACTAAGCAATTGGTTCAAACTAACATGGCCGCATTGGTTAATTCGAACTAACTAGTTCAAATTAACCCTTAGTTCGAATAGCATATTCAAATTTATTAGTTCAAATTAAGGAAGCCCTTAATTCGAACTAATGAAAGCCTAGTGTAGCCATGGCTTTAGTTAGTTCAAATTAAGCTTCCTTAATTCGAACTAACTTGCCAGTGTGGACATAGCCCAGGGGGCCTGGGAGCTGGATGGAGCCTTTTTAAATCTCCCAGCCTGGGGCCGCTCTGGGAAATTTAAAATGCCTCACTGCAGTGGCCCCAGGCCTGGCCAGCTAAGGAGAAGTTCTAGCTGGACCCCTAGGTGTGTGTGCCAGGGTGCTGCGGGAGCCTTGGGGAAACCAGCTGCGTATTGGCAGGGAGTGGCACCTTGGGGACCAGGCAGGAGCCCGAGCCTGGCCGTGATAGCTCAGAGGCCAGTGGGGCCACAGCTGGGGGAGGTGCTTGAGGGGAAAGGGAATTAGCAGGGATCCCAGCTGCACTGCTCCTCCCCACACTCTCCTGCCACTCCTGACCTGCCATGCTCCCTTGCCATCCCATCTCTGCCCATCCTTGCCACCCCTGCCATCCCACCAGCCACCCTTTCTCTCCCCACCTTGCCACACTGCCCTGCTATTAATCCCTGCTCCCACTTCTCCCCACACCCCCTCTGCCAAATGCCACTTGTCGCTGCTGGCACTGGGGGAGGCTCAGGGAGCAGAGCTGGGCAAAGCCCTTCAAAAAGGTTGCTGACCCCTAGTGTAAATCTCTGTGGCTATGTCTACACTTGTTAATTTAAGTCGACTTAGCATGTTCACACTCAAAATTTAAGTCGACTTAGAGGGGACCCTACCAAATCGATCTAGAGCATCCACACTGGACGCCTAGGTCGACTTCTAGGGGCTAGGTGGACCTGGGACAGGTCCACGGTGGCAGGGGGGCACCACTTGCCAAGTGCCAGGGGGCTCAGCCTTTGCCCCATTGTACCTTGGTACAATGGGGGCTGAGCCTGACAGGGACCCTGGCAGGGCATAGGGGCAGGGTGGGCAGGGCTCTGTCCTGCCCTGTGGGGGGTGGGGGGGCACACCAGGCTGTGGCTGTGCCAGCCACCCTGGCAGGGAGGGCAGTGGGGAAGCCCTAAAGCCCCCTAAGTGGACTTAAAGTCCACTTAGGGCTACTCCACGTCCACACTGGCTAAGTCGACTTTCTAAAGTCGACTTAGCCAGCAAAATCAACTTAAAATGAGGTTTAATAAAGTTGACTTAAATTTTCCTTAAGTCGACTTAAGCAGCTGCTTAAGTCGATTTACGGAAAATGTAGTGTGGACGCAGATTAAATTAAGTTGATTTAAGCAAGCTTAAGTCGACTTAATTTGTAAGTGTAGACGCACCCTGCGAGAGATCAGAGACAGTTGCAAGTGATTCCAGAGAAGACCAGATTAATCAAGAATCTAAATGCTTGCAGGCCACACTATAAAAGCTTAGTAGCATACTCAAAGGAGGGCTCCCTCCTCAGCACAACAGAATCTTTAATATTAAACTGATCCAGAGTTAATTATACAATGTAGCATGTTATCATTTTATTGTAATTTTGCATTCAAGTCTAAACCGAAAACATTTGTACTATTATCAAATCAAGTAGATATGGGGCTGTGGAGGGAAAAGAAAGGAGAAAAAATGTATATAAAGCCCAAATTCCTCTGTTAGAGAAGAATAGAAGACTCCTGGGATGAAATTCTGGCTCCACTGAGGTTAATTGCAACCTCGCAAATGACTTAAAGGGTGCTGTAGAGCTCCATGTCACTGGCCGGCTCGGAGGGCACCCCCTTCGGGTGCCTCAGGGGAATTAGCAGTGGCAGGCTCCCTTCTTGGCACAGAGTCAATTGCCCCCGGCCCCTGAGGTGGGGCGGGGCAGGCAAGGCACAGAGTCAATTGCCCCCGGCCCCTCAGGCAGGGCGGGGCAGGCAAGACACAGAGTCAATTGCCCCTGGCCACTCAGGTGGGGCGGGGCAGGCACAGAGAGTCAGTTGGCCCCGGCCCCCAGGTGGGGCAGAGCAGGCACAGGAGACACAAACCTCTGTAGAGGGTTGCTAGGGGGTTGAATGCTCCGGGTGGTTAGGGACAGGGGTGAGGGAGGGGGGACACAGGCCCACCCACTCCACTGCATCCCAGCCCAGGGCCCTATTCAGTGGCAGAGGGGTCTGCCACTGCGGTCAGCGGGGCTTCTGCCGAAACGGCTGACCCTGGGCGGCTCCGCCACTCACTAGGCGGTAGCCAGCCGCCCCTGGGCTACTTCCTCCCACCCCAGGGTTTGGGGTACCTGGGTCCACAGAGTTGTCCCTGCCAGCAGGTAGAGGATCTTGAGGGGCAATTACCACACCAGTGGTAATCAATCTTTATTGAAAAATGTAAAACAGTAAAATTTAACAATGGGGTGTATGGGGTTTGTCACAGTAGGCAATTGGGGAGGAGGTTTCTCTTATTAAGCAGTGTGAAAATGAAGAGGTATCACAGTGAGTAACAAGTGGTGGCTAGCGATTCTACAAAAAAAAGGCAATATGTCACAGTGGTATAGGTGTAGAGGTACAGTAAAGGCAATGGTAACCAATGGGGTTTTACGAATATGAATGAGATACAAATGGCAGTAAAATTGCACAATAAGGGTGATTAGTGAATTTACACAAGTATAATAGTACAGATGAGAATCAATAACTTGGTTTGTAGGACTGCAGTGGCAGGCAGTCTGTAAGAGTGTACCTAGAGGCTGGGTTAAGGAACAGGGGTGGGGGTGGGGTGAGTAATCAGTGGCAGAGGAAGAGGGAAGAGTACAGCTGCAAGGGATGCAGCAAGAGGCACTGAAGCTCTGCAGGGCGAGGCTCAGAGCAGTCTTCAGGAGCCTGCAGGCTAAACGCGGAGGAATCAAAGAAGAAAGGCAGCAAGGGGCTTGGGAAGTTCGGGGAGAGGGGGAAACAGCAGCGGAGGACTTGGGGTGTTCGGGGAAAGATGAAGACACAGAGGCACTTATTTAACAACTTAACATCAACTATACAACTTATGCTAATAATGAACACCAGAAAGAAGGAAAAACAAAAAAAGAGAGAAGCAATACAGTAAAACAGTTATCTTTAATCTAGCTTGACTATGGCCACACAATATAACAGGTAATGGCAAACAAGTATCCCACTTAACTACCACTAAACACAGACACAAAATTCAATTCTAACAGAACTACAACTTATACAAGCTAATAAAATGCAACTTAACAAAACTAAACCTAAACAAACTAATGAAACTAAACCTAATAGCTCGCCTTATACTATACCGGTCCTATTGACCAGCGGGAACAGTCCCAGAGGCAGAGTGGTATGAGCCCAGGGTACAGCTCCTTGGGGAGTCAGGGGATGGTGGCTGCAGCAGTGGAAACAGCTGTAAGCAGGGAGCTCTGGGACAGAGCACACGAGCAGAGCTTAGCAGCGGCACAGGTTTTTCTTTAGCAGCAAGGGAGCCATGGAGTTAGAAACAGTTTCAGGCACAAACCAAGGAATTAACTTGAGTCTGTCTGCTGGGGAAGCAAGGCCAGCAGCTAGGACAGGGAGAGTTTGCAAGAGGGGAGCCTTACCAATTCCCAGGACAGCAGCAGGAATAGAGGCAGGAATAGCAGCAGCATCAGAGGATGCAGAGGAGGCTTGGTTCGTTTTCAATAGTCAGGAGATCTTACAGGAAAAATTCAATGTTCGTGGGAGGGGAGTTTAAAAACAGGGAGTATGCTCAAAAATTAAATGAGAGTGGAGAAAGGGCCCCCGAAAGACCACTAGCTGATCAGACCAGGTGGCAAAGCAGGAACCTTTCTGATGTCTGACTCAAAAATGTCCGGTTTTAAAGGCAAACTCAGGCAGCTTCCCGCCAGTAACTCTGATTGGCTCCCTCTGCTACAGGGGAGGAGAGAGGTCAGGGAAAACTGCAGGTAAGCACAGGACATGTCTGGGCAAATTTCTGAGCCACAGGTATGACTCATCCTCTTAAGCTCAACAGGCCATTTAAGTCTTGCACTCCTGGGCATTGTCCACCCTACACCGAGCCAGGGTCTAAGCCAAGGAGCTAAAGGCCACCTCCCTGGGCTGGGCAATGGCCCTTAGTAGCCCGGGAGGGGTGGCCACACAAAGCAACAAAACAAAGGGAAAATAAATGCAGCAGGAGCACAGCTGCAACAGACAAGAGTCATCCTCCAGGTCCTCGGGGTAGATGGCTCTGGGGATCCCAACCAGGCCCTCTATGTCCATAGGTAGGTCCGGCAGCTCCTCGGTCTCCTCCACTGAAGGCAGTTCCTCGAGGTCGTAAGGGCCAAGCACCGCCGGTTGTTCCTCCGGTGGATGGAGGTCCTTGGCTGAGGGGAGCTCTTCCAGGTCGCAGGGCTCCAGCAGCTCCTGGGGGTCCTCCGCAGGGAGTGTCACAGCATCTGGGAGGCGGTGCACCCGGGGTCAAACCCCCCTAGTCCCTCGCCTCGGGGATCCCTTCCCAGTCACTGGGCCTAGGTAAACTGGGCAGGCCCTCCAGCCGTCTAGCTGGAGGGGATGGGGTTGGCCTCCTAGGAGAGGTCTGGCTTTCTCCGGCTCCCCGCCGGCGGGGAGCCACATCCATCCCCTCTGGCAGCTCTCCCCTCACTGAGCTGTCTGGCTGGGCCTTTATAGTTCCCCTTCCTGTCTGGGCTCCGCCCCTCTGCTTCCGGGGCTGGAGCCCTGCAGTTCCCAAGTGTGTCCGGGGGGGCGTCCAGGCCCTTCCTCAGGCCCAGGCTCCGAGGGAGGCCACAGCTCTTCTCTACAGGTGCCAAGATTTCACCTAATAAGTCCATTAAAGATTTTGCCATGCAGATCTAATTTGCCAGGGGAGCATTTTGATACTATGGTGATACTCTAAAAAATCCCAGGGCCTAATCCGACCAAGACACATACTTTTTAGTGCACTTGAGCAGTCCCACTGAAATCGACAGAACTACTGTATACAGTTATATATATGTAAATCTTTGCAGGATTGGGGTTTAAAATAGCAGATGTGGTGGTGGTTGGCACTATCTATGTCAAATGGGGGGTTTGAGAGGGAAAAAATGGGCCTCTAGCATTCTTTGCCAACCCTAATTCGTGATCCCATTCTCTGTACGGGAAGAATCTATCCACAATCAACATCACTAGAAAATCTTTGGTACAGCAGGATGTAACCTCAAGTGTGCCTTGCTTAAGAAGTTGACAGCTGCCTATTTTAATACTCCACATAGAAGTCATCTTTTGCATGATACTAATATTTTAATATAGAAAAAAAGTAACAGGTAAGAATCCTTTGCCTTTCAGATATAAGAAATACTAGCACTCATGTACACATGATTAAAAATAGATTTTGTTGCATACAAGGAGGCTATAATCCATGAAAAGATTTCCCTGCACTATATATTGTGTGTCCCTATCACCTGTTAAAATTACAGATATACCACAAACTATTTTGGGAGAAGGGGGGAAATCCTATACTATCGGAATGTGACTTGTATTCTTTTTTCTTTTTTGGTTTTGAGGAGCCCCATTTCTTATTGAGAAAGTAGTCTTATCTTCTCTGCCCTATTTATGTTAGAACGGTGTGACCAAGAAATCAATGCACTTAACAAAACAGAAAAGTAACAGAATGCAAGTAGGTCACAAACACAGTAGTCCTCTTTTTGGCCTCAAAGTCTTATGCGTCTCTTTTTTTTTTTTACAGAAAATAACAATACTCTTTTAGAAGCACTATGCTCAAACTTCTCCCTGAGATGTGCTTTTCCTTTTGATTTCTGAGCACTGGTGTGTTGACTATTTGAGGCTGTGTACACAATATAAATTCAGTGAGAAAACAACAAATATTATGTGTAAATAGTTTCACTGAAACCAAAGGTAACTACTCTTATCATGCAAAGAACTACTCCCATCCTCCCATTAAAGGAAAAAGGTTTATTCAGGATCTGTTCCTCATTTAGGGATAATTCTTCATACTATAATAAACACAGATAATGTACATCAAGCTACGTCATAGGTCATACCGTGCTTATAAATGAATAAGGTCTTTTTCACCCGTTCTTTTACTTCTGAAAAAATCTCAGTTCCATGAATTATGACAAACAAATAGAAAATGGGTTGCAATGATCTTCTATTTTAAATTCTTTGTTTGGGTTCTCTTAGTATGGTATACAACTCAGACTTTGTGTGTAATGATTTTCTGAGAGCCTAGTGGAATTAATTCCAATAATGCTTTTGAATGTATTACAATGGTAAAGCGTGGCTGTCCTGAACAGTGCCATCGTCAGACACCTAATGAGAAACCTGATTTCAAAACTGATGTGTCAAGCACCCAATTGTTCCCATTGACTTCATTCCTGCTAGGTATTCAGCACTTTTGCAAATCAGACCATTATTTGGTGCCTATATAAGAATTAGTTAGCCTAATTTTAGGCACTCATTTTTAAAATCTTGGCCTCTACTTATATCTCTCCATATAAAATACTATAAATGCACTTAAATATATTGAGATATTAAAATAATCCTGTAATATGCCAGGAAAACAATGATTGTCTAATAACATTTAGTAATTACCTCTTGGACTTCCTGAAAACAATTGTAATTAAACATGTAACAAGGACTACAGGTTTCCCTCTTGCAGAATTTACATTCTAATATTTTGTGAGCTATTAAGTTTAGACAAATGTGTCTACATCCCCTGGAGATGAAATGGGATCCTAATAAAATGGTATTGCTTTTGTTATTTATATAGCTCCAAATACAGTGCTAGTGGTTTATGCACAGGTCTGAAAACAAGTTCTTTGCAGGGCAAGGTGTTGTGTAACAGGAATAAGGGTGACGGAACTAGACCAAAATCAAGAAATACCTTGCTGCCCCCTTTTTAATGCAAATATCCTTTCTTTGGTTTAGACAATTGACTGCACTTATGTAAGCCATTCTTGTATTTTGTTTGTGACTTCACTTTGCATCATTTTATCTGTTGTATTGCACATAACTATACTCATTAAACTATTACTTTTTAAAGAATAGTCCCTGGCTTGGAACATACAATCCTAATTTACATGCCATTTTTCTCATGGCAGTATCAAAAAGAACAATGCATGATATCTTTGAGCAAAAAACCCCTCTTTTTGTGTATAGACCAGACAAGATTGAGTAGTGGAATAGATAAGCTACAGTAGCTATGCTTAGGAAAGGCTGCACTGGTGAGTTTGTGGCATCGGGTACCTTGTAATGTTCTGAATTAATGAAGCCTGTTTCCAATGGAGTTTTAGAAACATGGCTAACATCAAGGTCCAGCAAAACAGCAACTAAGTAAAGGCTAATTCCTTAGGGTGCGTCTACACTTGTAAATTAAGTCAACTGAAGCCCAAGGTCCCCCTAGTCCATAGAAGTCAACCTAGGCGTTCAGTGTGGATGCTCTAGGTTGACTTTGTAAGGTAATTTAAATGAGAGCACAATATCATTCTTTGTTCAGATAAAGAGGTGATTAGAGTTTGTGAAATGATATCTACTAGGCCCAATTCTCCTTTCTCACACAAGTGAGAATCAACGGGGAAGAGGGATGCAGGGAGATGATTCAACAGATTTTTAAAACTGAGCCTTTCCTGCTCCCTAAAGTTGCTGTGGCCCCATTTCCAACAGTTGCCCACAGCCAGTAACCCACCACTTAAATAGCCAGAAATCACCCCTCCTCCAGCCACGCCCTCTGTGCCAGAAGGCAGCTTAGAGCTATTTTCAGATTCTTCAGAGGTGTCTTCAAAGGACCAATCAAGATGACTTTTAGGCTGCAAGTGTATAATGTGTGATCGTTTTAGTTTGATTTAATAAAAGTGATTTTACCATCCATGTTCCTTTTCACCTATGTTGTTTGTTACAGGTTCATCAGTCCTCAGTGGCATGAACTGTTAGTGCTTATTTACATATTTTGGGAGCTGTAATTTCAGTCTGAATATCTGCTCCATATTGATCAGCCTTGCTTAAAATAAGTTCTTATTTGCCTATATTACAGCCAATGCTGATGCAAGAAAAACAGAAAGCTACCACTGAAGTAGATTTTTGTTGACTATTTCAAGACTTTAGTGTGCTAGTAAATCCAATGACATCTAACTATTATGCCTCTATCAGTCTGTATTAACCTTAATCCCTTGAGGGCTTTACAAACTGAAGAAGTTGTTCTTATGATTTTGCAAGAAGCAATTTTTTTTACCATTGATTTTTAACCAGATAGAACTTGGCAGCAGGAGCTCAAGAAATTTGCTTCACAATCTACATTGGTTAAAGTACCTTGATCCTCAGCCCTTTGTTTAATCTTATTGCTGTGAATTCAGGCAAGACTATTCAACTCTTGGTTATTCCAGCATGAGAGTGTTTTACAATGTGACAAAGTAGTGTGAGACTCCAAATAGACAGTATCACAGAAATGGAATTATCTTATACTCCATTATGCATCCACATTCTAGTGACTGTGATACACAGCTATTAATTACAAAGAAAAATAGTCAGATCTTAACCCCTTAATAGATGCCAGTGTAAGTTAATAGTTTTGGGACACATTCATATTGAGTCTGAGCCAGGAGCCCTTGCATAACCAAATCTCCCATTCACTTCAAAGTACAGATATAAAATAGCCCAAACAGAAGCTGTGAAGAAGCTAGTTGTCAGGAATCAGGGCCCACAGCAGAATCTCTCAAGCCCAACAATAGACATAGTTTGGTGGCTGACATGTTCATATGCGAATTTAGATTATAGACTCATAGCTATGTCTACACTGGCAAGTTAGTTCGAATTAAGGAAGCTTAATTCGAACTAACTAAAGCCATGGCTACACTAGGCTTTAATTAGTTCGAATTAAGGGCTTCCTTAATTTGAACTAATAAGTTTGAACAGGGCTTCAGAAGTAAGGCTTTAATTCGAACTAACTAGTTCAAATTAGCCAATGTGGCCATTTTAATTCAAACTAATTTCTTAGTTCGAACTAACCAGCCATTGAAATGAATGGGGATCACTAATTCGAACTAAGCAAGTGCCATGAATGGCACTTGCTTAGTCCGAACTAACTTTTTCTAGTTCGAATTAAGCTAATTTGAACTAACTAATTCGAGCTAATTTTAGCAAGTGTAGACAAAGCCATAGATTCTAAGGTCAGAAGGGACCAATACGATCATCTAGTCAGTCTGACCTCCTGCACAACGCAGGACACAGAATCTCACCCACCCACTCTGGTAATAAACGTCTAAACTATCATTGAGTTATTAAAAATCCTCAAATCATGGTTTAAATACTTTAAGGTACAGAGAATCCACCAGTGAACCATGCCCTGTGCTACAGAGGAAGGTGAAACCCCCCAGCCTTGCCAATCTACTCTGGGAGAAATTTCCTTCCCACTCCTAAATATGGAGATGAGTTAAAGCCTGAGCATATGGGTAAGACTCACCAGCTTGATGCCCAAGAAAAAATTCTCTATAATAACTCAGACCCCATCCCATATAATGTCCAATCTCAGGTCATTGGCATATCCATCACCAGAAGTCAAAGATCGGTCACTTGTGAAACTAGGCTGTCCCATTACACTGTCCCATCCATGAATTTGTCAAGCTCAGGTTTGAATCCAGCTAACTTTTTGCCCCCACAGATCCCCTTGGAAGGCTATTCCAGAACGTCAAGCCTCTGATGGTTAGAAACCTATGTCTAATTTCAAGTCTAAACGTCCTGATGGCCAGATTATATCCATTTGTTCTTGTGTCCACATTGGTGCTGAGTTTAAATAATTCCTCTCCCTCCCTGGTATTTATCCTTCTGATGTAGTTATACTGAGCAATCATATCTCTCCTCAACCTTCTTTTCATTAGGCTAAACAAGCCAAGCTCTTTAAGTCTCCACTCATAAGGAAGGGTTTCCATTCTTCAGATCATTCTTGCAGCTATTCTCTGTACCTGTTCCAGTTGGAATTTGTCTTTAAACATGGGAGACCAGAGCTGCAAACAGTATTCCAGATGAGGTCTCACCAGCGCTTTGTATAATGGTACAAACACCTCCCTATCGCTACTGGAAATAGCTCGCCTGATGCATCCTAGGACTGCATTAGCTTTTTTCACGGCCAGATTACATTGGCAACTCACAGTCATCCTGTGATCAACCAGTACACTCAAGTCCTCCACCCCATCTTCAGTGTTTAGCAGTCCCACTTCTTCCTTTTTTGTTTTCTTCCTATTTATGTGTTTATGGAACTTTTTACTATTGGTTTTAATTTCTTTTGCAAGGTCTAACTCTGCTTGGTAGCCAAGAAAAGTAGCCTTTCTTACTTTATTTCTACATGTTTTGACTTCCAAAAGGTAACTTTCCTTGTTGCTCCCTCCCATCTTCCATTCCTTGTAGGCTTTCTGCTTTCTCTTAATCATGTGTCTGAGATACTCATCCAGCTTGGTCTACAACCCTTGCCTATGAATTTTTTCCCCTTCCTTGGGATGCAGACTTCAGATAGTTCCTACAACTTTGACTTGATGTGATTCCAAGCCTCCTCCACCTTTAGATCCAAGAATTGTTTAGTCCAATCCACTTCCTCCAACTAATTCTCTTTATTTTTTTAAAGTTAGCCCTTTAGAAGTCAAAGAGCTAAAGATAAGGGTAAAAAGGAGACAACAGGTATTTTTTTACCAGTGTAGAGCTGAATAGTGGAGTTGGTTTTGTCAAATATATACAGATGATTGCAATAAAAGGGGAGGGGGGAGGAAGAATAGGGGTTGCATATTATATACCAAAATTAGGAATTATAACATTTAAAAGAATATCTTATTTTGCAGCTATCACGACAACAAAACTAGTAGCAAAAATGCTAGCCTTAAACTGGACCTGCGATGTACAGTCTGCAGCGGAGGTCATTTTGTTTGAATCAGTATTTGGCCCTATGGTAATAAAAATGGGTGTCCCTATATGTAGAGAAATTATGTCTAATAAGAGAGTTAGTGTACAGATGAAAGTGTAAAGTGAAAGAAGTACTTGCTCCCATTTTATGGATATGCACAGCCTTTGATAAAGACAAGGAAAAAGCTTTCTGAGGAGTTTAAACTGCTTAAGGTAACAAAAGTTATATTATTTTATTTAGTAAAAGTAGCAGAAAAATAGGATAGTATTATAAACGTGTCGTTACTTTGCCTGAAAGACAACAAAGGCAGAATAAGCGAATATAAACTACTAGCAATTAGGAATTATACTTGATGGCGGCTGTAGGCTGTTCAGCCAAGTTTGCTTCATTATGAAACAGAAATAAAAAAGAAAGAACAGAAGTTTGGTGACTGCTCAAGGCATTTGCCCAGGCCTGTGAGAGTTCTTGCTTCTGTGTTGGCCCCAGCTTCAGGCAAGCTGGATCTGAAACTCCGCTCTGACTCTATCTCTGATCTTTGATTCTAGCCCAGTGTGTCTGACCTTTTCATGTGAGGGGCTACAATGCAATTTTTTCCCCCTCAGGGGGCCGGTGAGAAAGATTGTTGCCCAGTAAAGTTTGGTTTTAGTGCATCCACTTGATCAGTTCTCATCTGCTCCGTGAGGCTATCAAATTTGCTAGCGTGTTAAATACAATAATGCCGCTTGATACCGTATTCCTTGAAAATGGCTATCTTCTCTGGACATATCAGACAAACTATGCCCCTGTTATGCTCAATAACAACAAAAAATGATCTAAGACCCTTTAAAGGTTTGAAATTCAGAGTCAACGTTTCTTTTCTTGCCTCTGATCATTGGAGTTGCTATCTTTGTTTTGATAAGTATCAAGATGCTGTACCAGAGAGCAAGTTAGGAGAGAAAACCCAGTGAAGCTGCTTAATAGCAAAGCATGATCCTAGCTAGCCAGGCTTAGAGCTGGAGGGGAAAAGGGGCTGCATCCCTCACCCCAGTAGGCTCGGGGCTAGAATCATAGAATAATAGGGATGGAAGGGACCTCACGAGGTCATCTAGTCCAACCCCCTACTAAAAAGCAGGACCACTCCCACTATATCACCCCAGCCAGGGTTTTGTCTAACCGGGCCTTAAAAATCTCCAAAGATGGAGATTCTACCACCTCCCTAGGTAACCCATTCCAATGCTTCACCACCCCCCAGTGAGAAAGTTTTTCCTAATATCCAACCTTGACCTCCCCAGCTGTAATTTGAAACCATTGCTCCTTGTTCTGTCCTCTGTTACCATCGAGAACTGCCTACCTTCCTCTTCTTTGGAGCACACCTTCAAGTAGTTGAAGATTGCTATCAAATCTCCCCTCAGTCTTCCCTTCTGTAGACTAAATAAGCCTAGTTCCTTCAGTCTCTCCTCATAAGTCATGTGCCCCAGCCCCCTAATCATTTTTGTTGCCCTCCGCTGGACTCTTTCTAATTTGTCCACATCCTTTCTGTAGTGGGGAGCCCAAAACTGGACACAGTATTCCAGATGCGGCCTGACCAGTGTCGAATAGAGGGGAATTATCACATCCCTCGATCTGCTGGCAATACTCCTACTGATGCAGCCTAATATGCCATTGGCCTTTTTCGCAACAAGGGCACACTGTTGGCTCATATTCATCTTCCCGTCCACCATAACCCCCAGGTCCTTTTCTACAGCGCTGCTACTTAGCCGATCGGTCCCCAGCCTGTAGCAGTGCATGGGATTTTTCCGTCCTAAGTGCAGGACTTTGCACTTGTCTTTGTTGAACCTCATGAGGTTTCTTTCAGCCCAGTGTTCCAATTTGTCCAAGTCTCCCTGGACTCTGTCCCTGCCCTCCAGAGTATCTACCATTCCCCCCAACTTGGTGTCATCCGCGAACTTACTAAGCACGCAGTCTATTCCATCATCAAGATCATTAATGAAGATGTTGAATAGAACCGGCCCCAGGACCGATCCCTGGGGCACTTGTTACCGGTTGCCAACCAGACATCGAGCCATTGATTCCTACCCGCTGAGCCCATTGATCTAGCCAGTTTTCGATCTACCTTACGATCCACTCGTCCAACCCTTACTTCCTTAACTTGCCGACGAGAATGCTGTGGGAAACCGTATCAAAAGCCTTGCTAAGTCAAGGTATACCACATCAACGGCTCTTCCCACATCCACAAATCCAGTCATCTCATCATAGAAGGAAATCAGGTTGGTCAGGCACGATTTGCCCTTGGTGAATCCATGTTGACTGTTCCTGATCACTCTATTTTCCTCCACATGTTTCAGGATGGATTCTTTGAGGACCTGCTCCATGATTTTCCCGGGGACTGAGGTGAGGCTGACCGGTCTGTAGTTCCCCGGATCCTCCTTTTTCCCTTTCTTGAAGATAGGTACTATATTTGCCTTTTTCCAATCCTCCGGGACCTCCCCCATTTGCCACGAGTTCTCAAAGATAATGGCCAGTGGCTCTGCAATCACTTCTCCCAACTCCCTCAGCACCCTCGGATGCAGTTCATCCGGCCCCATGGACTTGTGCACATCCAATTTCATTAAGTGTTCCCTAACCTGACTTTCCATCACCGAGGGCCGCTCTCCTCTCCATTCCACGTTACCCCGTGTAGTAGCCTGGGAGCTGGCCCTCCCTGTGAAGACTGAAGTAAAAAAAGCATTGAGTACTTCAGCCTTTTCTGCATTATCCACCACGAGGATGCCTGCCCCATTCAGTAAGGGACCTACAGCACCTCTGATCCTTTTCTTGTTGCTGATATACTTATAGAACCCCTTTCTGTTATCCTTCACATCTCTTGCTAGCTGCAACTCCAATTATCCTTTGGCCTTTCTGATTTGATCCCTGCAGTCCTGAGCAATATCTTTATACGCCTCCCTTGTCATCTGTCCAAGCTTCCACATCTTATAAGCTTCCCTTCTATATTTCAGCTCCCCGCAGAGTTCCCTGCTAAGCCACGCTGGTCGCCGTCCACATTTGCTATTCTTTCTGCACATCGGAATGTTATCTTCCTGTGCCTTTAACAGGGTTTCTTTAAAATACAGCCAGCTGTCTTGGACACCTTTCCCCTTCAGATCAGCCTCCCAAGGGCTCCTGCCCATCAGCTCCCTAAGGGAGCCAAAATCTGCTTTTCTGAAGTCCAGGGTGTGTGTTCTGTTTCTTTCCTTCTTTCCATTGATCAGGATCCTGAACTCTACTATCTCATGGTCGCTTCTGCCCAGGTTGCCATTTACTTCTACTTCCCCGATCAATTCTTCTCTGTTTGTGAGCAATAGGTCTAGAGGTGCAAGGCCCCTAGTTGGTTCCTCCAGCATTTGTACTAGGAAGTTGTCCTCAATATTCTCCAAAAACTTCCTGGATTGCCTATGCACTGCTGTATTATCTTCCCAGCAGACATCAGGATAATTGAAGTCCCCCATAAGAGCCAGGGCCTGTGATGATCTGGAAACTTCTGTTAGTTGTCCATAGAACGCCTTATCCACCTCCTCTTTCTGGTCTGGCGGCCTGTAGCAGACACCCACCAGAACATCCCCCTTGTTGCATTCTCCCCTAAACTTAACCCATAGACTTTCAACCATCTTGTTTCCACTTGCATAGTGGATCTCCGAGCAGTCATACAGCTCTTTTACATATAGCGCTACTCCTCCCCCACTTCTTCCCTGCCTGTCCTTCCTGAACAATTTATATCTGGCCATGGCAGTGCTCCAGTCATGCAAGTTATCCCACCACGTTTCTGTTATTCCAATTATATCATAGTTCCTTGTCTGTGCTAGTACTACCAATTCTTCCTGCTTGTTTCCCAGGGTCCTCGCATTTGTGTACAGGCACCTAAGATACCCGGCCCATTGCCCTACTTTGCCCTGTCGATTCTCCCTCCTGTAGCATCTTCCTCCTTGCAATTTCTCCCGGTGTCCTCCTTCCCCACTTGCCTGAGGTATTATGACTTCATTAGGAAATAAAAAACAGAGAAGAGGGGCTGCTGCCCCCACTGCCAGGCCTGGAGAGGAGGGGTGCCTGCTGCCCCCTAGCCGGCTCAGAGCTGATGACAAGGGTCTGCTTTCCCTGAAAGCCAGCCAGGGTTGCAGGAAAGGTTCTCCTGCTGCACTGGCACCATCCACTAGGGCCTGGAAGGCAGGGGATGCTGCAGCATACCCCCACCTACCTTCCTCCAATAGGGCTGTATAGGAGGAGCTGCTGCTTCCCCTGCAAGCCAACAGGGGCTGTAGGGGTGCGTCTACACTTACAAATTAAGTCGACTTAATTTAATCTGCGTCTACACTACAATTTCCTTAAATCAACTTAAGCTGCTGCTTAAATCGACTTAAGAAAATTTAAAGTCGATTTTATTAAAACTGTTTTAAAGTCGACTTTACTGGCTAAGTTGACTTTATTAAGTCGATTTAGCCAGTGTGGATGCAGAATAGCCATAAATCAACTTTAAGTCGACTTAAAGGGTCCCAGGGCTTCCCCACTGCCCTCCCTGCCAGGGTGCCTGGCACAGCCAGAGCCTGGCATGCCCACCAACAGGGCAGGGCACAGTCCTGCCCACCCACCCCTATGCCCTGCCATTGTCCCTGTCCTGCTCAGCCCCCATTGTACCAAGGTACAATGGGGCAAATGCTGAGCCCCCTGGCACTTTGCAAGGGGTGCCCCCCCTGCCACCATGGACCAGTCCCAGGTCCACCTAGCCCCTAGAAGTCGACTTAGATGTCCAGTGTGGACTCTCTAAGTCAATTTGGCAAGGTCCCCTTGAAGTCAAGTTAATTTTATAGTGTAGACATGCTAAATCGACTTAACAAAGTTGACTTAAAGTCGACTTATTTGGCCAAGTGTAGACATAGCTTAGGAGAGGGACTCCTGTTACACCTACTAGGCCTGTTCAGGATAGGAGGGGAGGGGTTACTGCTACTTCCCTGTGAGCTGGATAAGAGCCTGTGGCAGGCCAGACTATGGAATGTGGGCTAGGGGTTGGGGGGGGGGGAGGGGGAAGCAGGGGGAGGTGTTTGTTTTGGTTTCCGGAGAAGAGAAGTTCTGGAAGAGCCTTCCAAGGGGAGTAGTAGGTGCAGAAAACTAACTGGTTTCAAAACTGAGCTGGATACATTTAGAGAGGGGATGGTGTGATGGGACAGCTTAATTTGGCAATTCACTTATCCTTGACTATTAGTGGTAAATATGCCAATGGCCTGTGTTAGATGGGTGGGGTTCTGAGTTGGTGCAGAGAATTCTTCCTTGGTTGTCTGCCTGGGGAGTCTTGCCCAGGGATTAGCTGATCACCATATTTGGGGTCTGGTTGGGATTTTCCTCCTGGGCAGATTGGCTGGGGCCCTGGGATTTTTTTTTTTTTTTTTGCCTTCTCCTGTAGCCTCGGGCATGGGTCATCATTTGGTAGGGGTCTCTCTGTACCTTGAAGTCTTTAAACCATGATTTGGGGACTTCAATGACTCAGTCATAGGTTAGGTATCTATTGCAGGAGTGGATGGAAGGTTCTGTAGCTAGCATTGTGCAGGAAGTCAGGGTAGGTGATCATACAGGTCCCTTCTGACTTTAAAAATCTATGAAACACTTCACAGAATATGACCTACAGAGTTTAAAAAATGGGTTTTGGCTGATAGTTACCTTGTGATTGCATGACAGCATATTATTGTATAATATTTTGTCATTGACAAAACAAATCTGCAGAGCTGCTACATGTATATTTGGTCTGTCAGACACTAATTTTTCAGAAGGCTTTTAGCTAGGATAATCTGAGCCGTTCTGTCTGTCACTAAAATGAATGTTGTCTGTAAGCTAATAAACATATATAGGGCTTCACTCAATTATCATGGCTAAGGACTTCACAATCCAGATAATTCAACTCTATATATAGCCATATTTTTCCATTCAATACCTCCTGCTCTTCTCAAAGGATATAAACTTGGAGTGAAATTTTTGTTAAGGTCATGCATATTTTTTAAAAACAAAGAAGATTTTAAAACAGCAGTAGGCATATTTCATGTTGTCACCATCACTGCTATTTTGAACACAGACTCCATGCAGTTTCTGTAGGAATCTGCCAGATCTAGAGAAGTGACTCATTTTTAATGTGAAGATGCTCAATGCTGCCACTTTGAAATTGTCACAAATCTTTAAGACCAGATTGTATTGGATGTTACAGCAGCCTTGAAATCATAGCTGCCATTTTGGATTTGCTTTCTTGAGGTGCATGTTCCTTTACTTGCTTGCTTTATAAGCTTCTTGGAATAACTACAGTAGGTATTTTTTAAAATTTCTTCCTCCTCAGCTCAAACCTAATTTGTCCTCAAACTGAAGTGAGTGCAGACAATCTTTTGAATGATTTCCCTGTGCCATAATGAGCCCTCATTAACACTATTTGCAGAAGAGAAAACACTTAACCCAAGCACGTGCTTTATTTAAACCTTACACGGGTAACAGTTATACAATTATTTTCCTTTCCCTCACTTGTAAAATCAAGCAAATATAGAGTACTCTGAACAAATACTTGAATGTGCTAATTTCATTTGCTTTAATGCAAATTCTAAAAGAGCTTAAACACATGGAAACTATTCAAATATATTTAGACTGAAGACTGCCCCACATATTAACAGTAATTAATACCACACCAGAGCATCCAAACTAAATGAATCCAGTAAAGTTTCTAAGTAAGAGACCTGGGAATAGTTAACCCATTTCTCCATGTGTCAGCTGTTCTTCATTATGTAGGGCAAACCTACATGTTGGATCCTAATTTCTCAACATTCCACACAGTCCCTTTCCCCTCTCCCCCCCCCATTCTGTTTATTTTAATGTCATAACATCAAAGTGGTGAAGTATAAAATAGAGTATGTATTTAAACTACCAGAGATGAGGTGCAGAACCGTAGGAGGTTACAGTTATCATTGCCTGTAATGATTTCTATTCTGGATTAGCAGCCATCACCATGTCACTGGTAAGACTGTAACAGCCTTTCTCTTTTCAGTTCAATTCCTTCACTTCCTTTGCAAAGGCATATCAGTGATCAAATCTGTAAGTTATATTTGGGGCTAGCATATAAGGTAATTGAACAAGAGATTCATGAAGTGTGAGGTGTTCAAAAACTCTTCTACTTTTGCTAAAACATGCAAAGGAGAGAGAGAAAAAGAGAAACCTCTTTCCCCAAATTTCCCCCTCTTGAAGTATAGAGCCTTGGCCAAAGCTGAAATCTTTTGATTTGGACTTTTGTGCAGAAAATCAAAGATGACCTAATTACAAGAGCATTTGGAAAGTTATTAACACTTTATATAGAAATGTCTCTATTGTTCATCATTTCTAATGAGCTTAGAGTAGGGCTTCAAATAAAACAGAACCAAAGTTTTCATTTTCCTATAGCCAAGTCCCTTATGGAGGCAGACCTTAGGATGTGAACCAGTCTCATGGGGTGGAGGGAAAAGAGAAGGACTTCAATATCAAGCAGAACAAGAAAAACTTTACCTACCCTAATTAAAGCTAATCAGACAAGCTGTTTGTCAGGCAAATGGTGGTCACTACACCAAGGCCTCCTGAACACCAACTAATGTCAACAGATAGGGAGCACTGTTTCTGCAAACCCTAAGAAATCTGCAATGAGGACAAGGAGAATGAACAGAGTAGGGAGTTTTGTGAGGGAAGGTAGTTAACTTCAATGTACCTGAAGAATAATATATATTAAAAATACAGATGTGAGACTGTAGTCTTAACTTTTCCTCAATAAAAGTGTGTGTATTGGGAGAGAAGGGGAAGGAAATTCATTTTTTCCTTCAATTTTAAAGGTAATTGGTTCAAATTTCTTTTTAATAATATATATTTTTGGTCATCAGATTCTTTAAATCTCATTATGAACTGGTTGCTCAAGAGCCAAAAATTCCACAGATATCTTGAATTTAAAGTAACAATAAAAATGGTAAAACTTACTCAAAGTAAAAAGGAAGTAGCACTCTTTGAAAAATAATAGATTAGTACTAAAGCAGGAGTGGGCTAAAGCTAATTTGTACTGTAATGTACAAGCTCTTTATACTATAGTGGCATAAGGTTCCCAAGTAGCTTGCTTTGATCCTTTGCACTTTGGTTTTCTGGTTGATTAATATATGTTCTAACAGCAACCATTGAAGCACCAGGCAGTGTTATTTATGTTAACTTAGATAAATAAAGGGACCTCAAGAGGCAATGGCATTAACATAACCCACTACTGCCTATTGTTGAATCACTTTAAACAAGAGTCAGGGTTTGTTATAAAGAGACCTCAACCTTCTTAGTGCTGTTCTTTTGTGATGCAAGAGCTGTGTGCGGGGACCCAAGGAGAACGCCTGAGACCACTGATTTTGGTGTACACTATTTATGTAACTTTTATTAGCTAAATATTTAAAACAAATCATTATCTCTTAATTGCCTAAAACAACACAGCAAACATACACACAGCATTCCAAATCCTACAAGCAAAAGCAAGGTTATAACTATTCCTCCTCCTATTCCCACAAATAGCCCCATTAGTAACTCTTAGCTACAGTTAGTATCATTTGCAGACATATTTACCCAACAATGAGCAGAAGCAGCTGCAATAGCATTCTGGTTACAAGTTTCTCATTCATTTTGATACTTCATCCGTGGGTTATCATCAGTCAGCAGTGCAGATTGGTTCCGGTTCTCGTGCACGGTTACCAACCCAAACGATTCTAGGGTGGCCTTCTTTCGATCCAAAGATTCTAGGACTGGGGAGCTTCCTCCGGGTGATCAGTCCGACGGCTTGTCAGGGCGCTACTCCTGTCGACTCCACCCTTGCTGTTCTCGGGATGCTGCTTTTATAGGCACACCCCTACGCTTGCAAAATCATTTCTTAGTTCTGTTTTTACTTTTGGGTGGGTTTTTTTTGCCAGTCTGAACAGCTTCAGGAACTCTCTGCTGCTGATGATTTTGCAAGGTTACCTGTATCTATGTCTTTGCATAGCCAACTACTAAGTCTGCATACATTGCTGGGTAAAACAGTCTCAGGGCCAGATCTAGTCAAGGACATGTATGTCTCTTTTTTCACACTTAGTACCATGATGAACACATCATTACATTTTTTGAAAACCTTTTATTACAGATGTAGAAAAAGAAGGAAAAGTTAAAGCATTTGAAAATCTAAAGTATTAACAAGTATTAACATTTTAACAAGGTTCCATCTTTCCTTTCCCTTTATCTGTAATGAGATTTTAGAAGGAAACTTCCTTGTCTGGTGGTCCTTTTAAATGCTGTTAAAGGTAATAACTGCCCTTTGGAGGGAAAACAGAAGCTAATTGATATGGGCAGGGGTTGTTGTCACAATATGATCATGTTTCCTAAAAGATAAAACAAGACAAACACATTCAAGTGGGAAAAGAAAAAGACTGGAAATGCAATGTCTGTATTTGATGTTGACTCTTTCAACCTCACTGCTGCAAAAACACAGGCACAGCTCAAGGACTCATCAGCATCTCTGAGACCTGACAAATTTGTACCACTGCCAGATTAGTTAGGGCATCACCTACCATGTCATAGGCTTAGAGCAATAGCACAAAATACCCAAACTTGACTGGCGAAGCCTGACTTTTTTTAAATGGGAGGGGAAAAAAGAGGGTTAGGTAAGAGAAGAAATAAGGTGTGGGGAGGAAAAGGACTCACGATGGGGAGTGACAGAGTTTCACGTGGCAGGTGATATTTAGGATTTTGCTTGAGTCTGTGGAAGTGGCAATGCCTTCTGTGTTCCGCTTTTTTGGCCCAATCTGGTTAGGACATCTCTCAATATCAGGATGAAAGAGGTCCAGGGTCCCAGGAGATGGGGGGGATGGCAGCCTTGAGGGTTAAGCTCACTCCTTTGCCTTCTTTTGTATTTCAGTCAGCCAGTATTCACATCCATCTAGCTGTATTTTATCCTCCCAAACTCTTATTTTTTTATGGACCCCCAAAAGGAAGTGGTGGGTGGAATAGTCCATCTTCTCATTATTTTCTCCATCAATTAGGCCTAATTTGTGATTCACTAAGGGTACATCTGCACTGAAGCCTTAGGTCGACTTAAGGAATGTTGTCAACCTACAGACTCCTGCGTCCACACTGGGCTTTTTATTAAGTCGACTTAAGTGCTTCCTTAAGTCGACTTAATAACACCACCTCTTACAGTCGACTTAACACTTAAATTGACCTTATTAAGTCGACTTAATCCAGTGTAGACACGGAAAGCCCTTAAGTTGACCTAATTGGCCTCCAGGCCCCCTCCCAGGGCTACCCACAATGCATCACTCCTCCATTGACCTAGCTCCTGCCAGTATGGATGCAAGCAGTCAACAGGAGTGTTCAATGTGGACTCTCTCAGTCCATTTAACAAGGTTAACTTTAAGTCGACTTAAAGTCGACCTTGTTAAGTTGACTTAACAGAGCCTCCAGTGTAGACAAACCCTAATTTTGGTTTACTGATTTTTCACAGGTATAATGTTGACACAATCTTTGATTTATATCATTAGGACTTTTTGTGTGAATGAACATAATCTTTTTGTCTCCCTTTTGCCCCTTTCCATCAACATTTATTGATCTATTGGATCTGTGGATATTGTATGAACAGTCACTTTTCACAGTTAAGCTCACAATCAGGGTAAATTTGTAGCTCCAATTATTACAAAAGTGGCTTGGTCTAGTTCTGCATTGATGCAGTCAGTTGAGCACAATCAGTCAGGGGGGTAAGTCAGTACAGAGAAAAGTTTATTAAACAAACTTTCACAGAGAAAGCAGAAGGATTTGAGCCTTTAATGGGAATATAACCCAGGTTAGTAGTTTCTGAAAATTGTTATCCTCGGTTGATTGTCCATTGATCAGTGCAAAACAGCCAGAAACATTAGTCAACTTCTGGAAAACTGCTGTCCACATCACAAAAACCACCACATTAGTTACCATTAGGTCAAATTCCAAAGGGGTAGCCGTGTTAGTCTATTGTAGAAAGACAACAGAGTCTTGTGGCACTTTTAAAGACTAACAGATTTATTAATCGCATGAGCTTTCATGGGAGAAAATCCCACTTCGTCAGACGCTTTGAAGATAGGAAAGTTACAGAGTGGGAGGAAATAAAATGCAGGGGAGTGTATGACATAGCACCTATGTATGACATAACACCTATTTTGATTTGCTGTTACAGCCTGACCTGATGCTATGTCATACACTCCTCTGCATTTAATTTCCTCCCACTCTGTAACTTTCCTATCTTCAAAGCGTCTGACGAAGTGGGATTTTCTCCCACGAAAGCTCATGCAATTAATAAATCTGTTAGTCTTTAAAAGTGCCACAAGACTCTGTTGTCTTAGTTACCATTAATTAGCAACCCTGTTGACAGACTCAGCAGAGAGAAAATTATCTTTTCATATCCTGTCACTAGAAAGGTGTCCTTTCAGGTCATGGCACACTTATTGGCACATGCAGAAGGCTGAATTATGCTGTATTTGCTCTGTGGATCACTGAGGGTGTGTCTCGACTTGTAAATTAAGTCGACTTAAGCTTGCTTAAGTCCACTTAATTTACTCTGTGTCTACACTACACTTTCCTTAAGTTGACTTAAGCAAGCTGCTTAAGTTGACTTAAGGAAAATAAAGTCGACTTTGTTAAACCTAGTTTAAAGTCGACTTTAGGCTTAAGTCGACTTTCTAAAGTCGATTTAAGCCAGTGTGGATGCAGAGTAGCCCTAAGTCGACTCTAAGTCAACTTAGGTCTTTCCAGGACTCCCCCACTGCCCTCCCTGCCGGGGGGGGTGACAAAGGGGGAGCCTGGAATGCCCCCCCCCATGCCCTGCCATGGTCCCTGTCCCTCTTTGCCCCATTGTACCCAGGTACAATGGGGAAAAGGCTGAGCCCCCTGGCACTTGGAAAGGGGTGCCCCCCCTGCCACGTGGACCTCTCCCAGGTCCACCTAGCCCCTAGAAGTTGACCTACGCGTCCAGTGTGGATGCTGTAGGTCAACTTTGTAAGTTCCCCCCAAAGTCAACTTAAAATTTAGGTGTAGACATGCTAAGTCGACTTAGCTAAAGTCAACCTAAATTAACAAGTGTAGACATAGCCTGAGGGATTTGAGTAGCTAGTGCTAGTACTTTCCATAGTACTTAAAGAGCCTGTGTAAATGCGGATGATTTTGTTTTTTAAAAAGTGCAATATTAAGATAGTCCCATGTTATGGGGATGAGAATGAAGTGTAAAGGGAGAAATCTAAATGTAGAAAGGAAACGGTAGAAGATGGTGGTCTTCTAATATATATTCATCCTCACTAGAGAATTTTGAGGTGAGCAAAGGTATATGAAGCGGGATTTTTCTCCCACGAAAGCTCATGCGATAAACAAATCTGTTAGTCTTTAAAAGTGCCACAGGACTCTGTTTGTTTCTCTGCAATAGACTAACATGGCTACTCCTTTGGAACTTGATCCCTGAAGGGATGACAGACACAGAATGTCATGTCATGGAGGAGCAAAAGCTGCCTGTCTGAGCTTGCTACCTCTCTTTTTATTAAGCCGCACAAACAACTTACATAAGATCAAAATAAGCATTCCTGTGCAAAAACATAACATAACAGAATAGAAGAACATAACAAGTTCTTTCAAGGCCTTTTACGCAGGAATAAGAAAATAAGCTCTGTTGATTACATTTCTAGGTGAAGCCTTGAGAAAGGAAGCTGGGACATGGAAAAGAATAAATCTTTCACTATCTCTCAATATACTCAGTGTCTTTTCATCACACTCTCTCTTTCCACTTGCCCAGCATGTTTACAGGTGGATAGCCTGTGATCATGCATCGAGGTCATCCAGGTGTGCCTGGACGTGCCGTCTCTGCATGAACCACAGGCCATGAATCCCTACAATCCCTATCATGTGACTTTTTGGTAACCTGGCCAAATGTCAGAGGACTGGGGCTTGGAAATTAAGGTGAATCTCTGACCTGCGCTTGTGTATACTGTACCTCCTTTAACTAGGAGGTTGGACTGATTACGGTAATCCCTTCTTGCTTTATAATCCATGAAACTGAATGATTACCTGACTGTTAGGGAATGGGGCATGGAGAACTATCAACCAAGATCTGTATCAAGTGTTGTCTATGCCACAGGGCAAAATGTGCTGCTGCCACCCCTGAAGTGCTATGGCTTTTGGTTTCAGTACATTTATTAGCTCCTCATGGCTCAAATCTCATGGGAACCAGAGTGGGCTATTTTAGCTGGGAAAAAGCATGCAAGTGGAAAGCAATATGTTTTTGTTTCTGTCGTTTTAATATATGCTTATGCAAGTTCACAGGAGCAGGAGTCAAAGGAAGCAGAGTCAAAGCAAGGCAACAATTCTTTAAAATAAAGCCAAGTACAGTTTCTCTTAATTGAATGCTCCTTGAAAGTATGGCTTATTGAGGTTTTGAAGGAAAAAAGTATGGGTTCTCCAAAATCTGATAGCATTAATTAGAATTCCTTTAAACTGAATGTGAGTGGGTAGGTGTTATACTGTACCCTAGTAGACTAGCTAGAGCTCATTCAATAGCACATCTCATCCCACCATTCAAGAAATGTAAAATTAACTTAGTTGCAGTAGCAAACAAATGTTTAACAGCATAAAACTATACAATTTGGGGCCTGGCTTATTGTTTTTCATTTTAGTGTTTTACAGCATGCAGGAACAGAAAAGGAGACTAGGATCAGAAAATCTTTTAATAACTTACAGAAATGCTAGTGAACACAAGCTTAACATGCTTATGCAAATAACATGAAAATCAACATGCATTTCATCTGGGTCCACTACAAGATGTTATGCTTCTGATGAATTGATTTCCTTAATAAAGTGTAGTGAAGGTAAAACAAAGAAATGTTTATTTAGTCCTATCAGATACGATGAGGAAGGGAACCCAAAAAGGACACCACAGATATACCCCCTTCGGTGTGTTGGATCAGGTTAAATAATGAGAACAATAAACTTTGATCATACGCTGTTTGGGGCAGGGATAGTCCTTTACCATAGGTTTGTACAGACCTAGCTAGCACATTGGGAGGCCAACCCATTTGGCCTCTAAGTGCAACCACAATATAAATTCTGAATGAAAATTATGATTACATTTTGAGGGGAAACAGACAGAAAAGGGAGTTCTGAGGAAAATAATGGAAGGAAACACATGCCTTCAGATATGTCACCCTGATCTCTTCCATAAAGTCTTATGGGTTTTTCTTTCTGGTTCTTCTTATGCAATGGGTTCTCCCTCTTTCAGAGAAATCCTCAGGGACAAATTCAGTTCCTAAAATGCCACAATAAGCAGCATTAATCCTTTGCTTTTCTGTCCCTTCCAGATATGGTTAGGCATCAGGATGGGGGAAATGGTGGTTATGTAGACTCCAGCCACAATGCATTCAAACCCAGAGCAGTTGGAAGTTCTCTTAAAATGATGATCTCTCAAATTATTTTTGAGATTCAGAATAAACATCCACTAAGACAAATCTGGCTGCTTGCACATCTTAAATTACTTTTCCTGTGACTCAGGAAGACAACACTACACTTGGTTACTTTCAGAAGGTTTTGTTTGCCAACATGAGAGCCAGAAACTTAACTTTGTTTTTAATAAATGCTTTAACTTAAAAACAAACACAAAAAACAGTAGAGGAAACAAAGATGTGCTGGCATTGTATATACAGACTGTCCAGGGCCAGATTAAGGTCCTTGTAGGCCCTAGGCACTTCTCTTTCGTAGACCCTTCAGTGGATGCATTTTTATATGGATATCTATTTCTATGGGTGATCAAAATGATCTTGAATAAATTTTTTTGGATAGCAAAATGGTATGTGTGACATTCTGATATGTTTGTCAAAGAACGTTATGATATGTTGGTCACGAGTATGTGCTGCCACCTTTAATTTCTTTCACTTTATGAAAAAAAATTGACATTGACATGACTCTGCCTCTTTGTGTATACATTGTACCTATCCTTGCTCTCTCTATTTATTCAAGAAGAGATCTTTGTTAGAGTTTTTATCATACAAATAAAAAAAACCACGGTCAACAATTTCTTCATAGGCCCTAGGCACAGTGCCTACTGTGCCTATTGGGTAATATGGCCTGGGTACTGTCTTGTCCCCTCAGTGAAATCTAATAATCTCACTTTTATGTAGTGTAAACAAGCAAGTCTGCTAGTTTCATACACAAGTAAATGACTTAAAATTTTGCTTCTCTCTCATCCTTGAATTAGGGCATAAGCAAATTTTCTGTTTTTCTTTGGATTCTGTCAGTTCTTTTAGACTTCTGTACGCATATTTCCACTAGAGTGGCTAATTTATTTTTCTCTTACAACCAGATTTCACTGGTATAGCAAGTTCCTATTAATATTTCCTGCCAGGTTATTTGCCCCTGTTTAAAGATCACATTTTTCTTAATAAATTGTTATTTAAAAATTCATCTGTCCCCTAAATCACATAAATAGCCAACCATTTTCTTTGCAACTTGTCTTCTTTCACAGACTTTTTTTTAAAGTAGAGATGTCTGAGTGATAAAATATAGGCTATCATTTTGTATGCAACATACCAAAATGTTGCCCTCTTTTAAGTGATCTCTTCTGCCAAGTGCCTATTAAAATTGGAATCAGGTATTTTGTACGCAGAAAATGTGCACCAAAGTGCTTGCAGAACTTTGAAAGTAGAATGCTAATTATTGGAAGGCTCTTAAATGAACACTGAGCAAACCTTCTGTTTTACTGAGGAATGGCATTGATGCTCTCATCCTTCAGGAAAGTGTCAAGGGTGAGGTCAGGGTCAGGGAAGATGTGAGCTTTTAGAATGATGGAGATGAAATAAGAAGAGATAATTAAGGGATCTCTGAGAGGACCCTCTCAGGAAAACAATTCATGGCCATACACCAAACATTTGCAAAATCATTGGAGGGATGAATATCTATAGCATGGAGAAAATATAAAAAGCCTCTTGAACCTGGAAATATGCAAAAAAGACCAGAAAATCTGTTTTTGTATGAAAATTGTTTCTGGTGACATTGGAGGGCAAAAATCTTGCTAGATGAGGTCCTATGGTGTGGAACAACCATTCTCTGATGTGTCCACACTTGGACCTATCTCCTGGGTATCTAGATCCCTTTAGCACTTAACAATAGGAGAAAGACAGGATGGGAATTTAACCCTCAGGATGAAAGCCCTTGGTGGGTTAAAAATGATAGACAGTGTTGGAGTCATAGAATCATAGAATAATAGGGTTGGAAAGGACCTCACGAGGTCACCTAGTCAAACCCCCTGCTAAAAAGCAGGACCACTCCCCCTAAATTAGAGTCTAGCATGTATGAGTTCTATCCCCCTCCTGGCCATTGATAGGCTTCCAAATACTTGATTCTTATATAGCATTTTACAAGTATCATTTAGTGAAGCTTCAAAACAACTATCTGATGTAGGTAAATATCACTATCCACCTTGTACAAGAGATGAAGCAGGATTAACTGACTTTCCAAAGGCCATTCAGCAAGTCAGCATCAGAACTAGAACTGGAACCCAGGTATCTGGACCACCATGCTCATGTCTAACCTATCAGACACATTAATTGTTCTGTCTAATGGCTTAAAGCATCATTTCTGAAATGGGCTCATAGCAAGAACTGGTCCAAGTTTATCTGAAAAAGAAATTAGTTGAAAAATTCTCTTTTTTTGGATATGCGAAATATGAAAATCTGGTGACGTATAAAAAAAATTAGTCTTTTTCATTTACTGAAGAAAACACTTCAGTAATGTTTTTAATTAAAATGGGCAGGGGGAACCCCAAAGGCCAAAACTGTGGGTCCGTTTCAAAGTTGGCCGAACAAATGCCATGGAATAAATTTTTTGCAAACTTTTCCCTTCACCGGCTGTAGACATAACCTACAAGTGGATCACAAGAGGTATGCAATACAAATGACAAAATCCTCCAACATGGCAACCGCTCCTGGGAGGAGTAACAAAAAGGAAAGGGAATCTTTCTAATCCCTCCATTTGAACAGCACAACCCTCTTCACACTCTTCTATGTTTTTTCTAGGCATGTAATACCTTCCCTCAGCTGCTCTACCAAGCCACTGACCTCTTCTTAAGCCTGCTCTTCCACAAACCCTACACAATACCAACTAAGATCTGTTTTTTTGTTTAAAAAAAAAAAAGATTTGAAGAAGCTGCTGTTTGAGGGGATTAGATAAGAGATGTACTTCCTCAGCTCCACACTGGCTTTACCAAGTGCTCCAAATGAAATGCTGCTTAAAGGCAAGTTTCTCATTGCTCACCATCTCTCAAAGGACTTCAAAATTATTTTTAATTCAATTCTTTTAAAATTTAAATTGACTGCAAGGGATCCTGAAGGAAGTGTTAGAGACAGACTGACGTATGGGACTGTGTAGAGAGACACAGGTCAGGAGGGTGAGAAAAATATGTGAGTTTGCAGCATAAATATAATAGCTGAAGCTGTATGAAAGGGTGATATTGCTCAGAAAAATATATGTATGGAAGAAAAGAAGAGGTTAGAGGCTAGACTGTGAGGTTTTTAGTCCTGAAACAGAGAAGAGTAGATCATCTATGTGATAGGCCCAGGCCTCACCCAGCAGAGTTCCATTTGCTGTCTGAGTGCCTGATCAAGTGGAATTAAACTACTGTGATCAAAAAGACAGAGTAAGTGCACAAGAGAATCAGTATTCCATGGGAATCAATAACTAAGGCATTTCAGGCAAACTGAAGCAAATGGTACTTCATGGGGCAGACTCTAATTCCTCTGTGGCTATGTTTCTGTGCTCACCAGAGTAGTAAACTGATTATGGAACTTGGAATTTGTCAGCAGTTGGAAAACAACAAATGATAGTATATATTTGGAATCTGGTAATTTACTACTGCTACTATCTTGTGATTTTTGTGAAACTGAGATGACTATCATTTTTTAATTCCAAATATTGATCACTTATTTGTGTACGACTCATATTAACTGCTTCATTTTTTTTCTTCAGGCAGGTCTTTAAACCAGATCTTGAAAATGAATGACCGTTTTTCCTTTCTCCCCCAACTTTTAATTTATGGATGTGCCTATCCTTGTGGGACTTACTTTAATGGAATTGTTTTCTACTTCTGCAAGGCTATTATTGTGTGCCAGAAATCCATCTTCCACACAGCTGAACCACCTTAGCAAACTCAAAAGCCCTCATAGATTTACAATAAGGTAGCCAATGCATATGTTATATCCCAGTTCCAGGGCAAAGAGAAAAAGATATTGCTTACCCGGCTGATGCAATTATTTTGGGATGTGTGTCTCTTTCTTGGTGTTTTATATCTGTCATCATATTGCAGTTAAACATTGTGAGACAGACCTGAATTTTTAGAACTATGGAGAAACCTGGGATATTCATAAGTGAAAAATGAGGAAACCACAACAGAGATTAATAAATTGTAGTGGAACAGCAGTTCATACTAGGTTAATTTTTTCTTTCTCTGTGTACTTTAATTTTTCACAAACAGATAAGATGTATGTGGGCACTGGTGCTAAATTTAAAATATGTGGTGGGGACACTTATTTTTAGTGTGAGTGTGGAATCAGGTACAGACCTCTGTAGGCCTCAAACCCATTTTAAACAGCAGCACAATTATAAAGAAAAAAAAATTGCTGGAATTTCTGATGAGTTGCCAAAGCCAAAAGTGAAGATAACAATGAAAAGTCTCAAGGATAAGTGGCTGTGCTGTTTTTGCTGATTTCTGTAAATTTCCACTAACTAATGTAAGATCATACTAACCTTATTATTATCTTAAGTAAGTAATAAGAACTTCTGGTTTTGTAGCCAAAGAGACCCTGACTATTGTTATAAACTTGTGATTTAACAACATGTCTCTGTCCTATTATAATTAAGAATGTAACTGTTGACCAATTAGGTTAAAGAAATGTTAATTGTACCCAACTCTATACCCCAACCCCAATTTTTCTGTATAAAAATCTCTGAAATATACCTACAGGCAGAGCACTTAACCTGACGGGGGGGGGGGGGGGTGTCTCTCTGTCAATGTGCTCTCCATACGGCTGTTTGAAATAAAATGTCTTGTTGAAACCCGATACCAATTGCTTGCTGCTGCTTCATGAGAATAATTCTGTATTATCAAAAGGATTTTTAATTTGATTTGATTCCATGGCAAGTCACCTGGAGCTCTATAGAATGGCCAAGATTTTTTTTTAAAAAGTTACAAGTGATTCCTTTATGCTGGATCAGAATACCAGCTTTCTAAAATTCAAGCTAAAGGTATCTCAAGTGAGGCACTCAGGGTGCATCTACACTTAGAAATTAAGTCGCCTTAAGGAGGCTTAAGTCGACTTAATTTACTCCATGTCTACACTGGCCTTTCCTTAATTCAATTTAAGCTGTTCCTTAAGTCGAATTAAGGAAAAGTTCGTTCGAATTAATAACACATCATTTTAATTCGAACTAGCGCTCAAGTCGACTTTATTAAGTAGTGCCTAGGTGGACCTTTTAAAGTTGATTTAAAACGTTAAGTCGACTTAAGGTAAAAAGAGGGCACACCTACACTTGAAAAGTTAAGTCAATTTAAAGTCGACCTTATTAAGTCGACTTCATAAAGTCGACCTAACTTTTCAAGTGTAGACATAGCCTCAGACACGAAGGCTCAAATCACTGAAAATTGTGTGTGTGTGTGTGTGTGTGTGTGTGTGTGTGTGTGTGTGTGTGT
>ML685798.1:5138032-5153707 GCA_007922175.1 Pelusios castaneus
TGTGTGTGTGTGTGTGTGTGTGTGTGTGTGTGTGTGTGTGTGTGTGTGTGTGTGTGTGTGTGTGTACACACTATATATGTATTACATCACGTAAAATCCTGATTCCACTGAAGTCAATGACAATTCTTAGGATTTCACCCCTGGTATTTGTTTGTATGTGATTTTTGATGATGATTTTATCACAGTAGGTGTAAACTGTTGTTGTTTTACTGCAGGATTTACACGTCAGGGAACAGTAATGTACACTTGTATTGTGTATTTAGATTAGTGGAATTAAATGTCAAATTTATTTATATGCTTATTAAATTCAAGGTGCAGCAGATAGGTAGCATTGCCTGCTGTTTGTTTACAGAGGCAGCATGGATAGAGTCCAGGCAATATTGCAGTAACAGATGTTTTTATGCTACAGTAGGATTTATAGCTGAGTTGAGCATGGCTTGAACATCTACCTTATGTTATATTGATAGTCTGAACTGCTTTACTGTACTCAGGTGATTATGGTACTGCATACATGACATAGGATCTGTTTCTGATGGGATTGAAAGTGAACTAATTTTAGTTTTTGTGACTTGTCCTTTACTGTCTCTCTTCTAACAATGAATTGGACTCCATCTCATAATTTTGCTTTTCCCATGAGCACCATCATGCTTCCCATACTGATCCTCATTCATGGAACTTAATCTCTGGAGTCTGTAAAGCCTCTACTGTACCCTTCACAGCTGGACACTTTACTACTGTAATTGTTCTAACAGTAACATTCCAGGACAGGTCTGACTCAAGTGGTCCAAGAAGGAAAATATTTAAAATAGCCTTAAAAACAAACAAACAACCAAATAAAACCCCTAGAGTGCAGCTGGTCTAATTCCACAAACTACTGCTGTCCTGACCCTGAGGAAATGAAGCCCAGTGATCAGACCCTCCCTTCTTTTGACAGCAACCTACCAAGGTATGGTAGCAGCACTGTCTGTGATTTCTGCTTGCTTGCTTGATCAAACTCTGAACAGAGGGAGTGACCACAACCCCTATGCTAAAATGTATTTGCTTGAAAAGTAAAGAATTTCAAATAATAAAAGTTAACAATTCTGACACTCAGTTCTGAACGGTGGAAGAAGGGGAGGGTGAAATTAGCTAGATAAACTGAGGACTGCAAAGAGTTCATCCATCTATAAGTGAAAATTCCCTTTTCAGGAATTAAGACTCATGGCCACGTTCATCCTTGGTGTGTCTGAAATCTGGTCTATTTCTGAACTATATGAGTCATCTGATAGCAGACTGCTGCAAATAATTATAAGTAAAATGCCTGTTTTGGCTTTGTTCTTGGTATAGAAATTCTCTTCAGGGTATTTGTCACATCATTCAGGATTCCCTCGCTAGCTGACCATGACTACTTTGGAAAAATTAAGATTCTATAGCAAATAACATTACTGGCCAACTTCTCTTGTAGCAGCAAAAATATGGCTATTAGACTGGTCTATCATGGGTGTAAACTGACTCCTGAAAATGAAAAACAATAGATGGGCAGGTAGGAGGGATATTCTTGGTAGTATAAATGTCTCGTGTTTGAGATAACCAATCACATGTAGACCCTCATCCATCAATTGGATTCACATAGTTGGGTCCATTCAGCATCCAATTAACTTTTGGGGCAAATGATACAAGAGCAGAGATTCATATACACAGCGCTGATGGCAGGCCCCATTCTTAGACCCCAGTAATATATTATTGTATCCAGGCAGATGCAGAAGATCCAGTTCTGATTAAAAATATACACTGAAAGAGTTGCTCCTAAAGGTTGGGTATAAATAACACTTTTCAGCTACTGACCTCAAGGTACTTTATGAAGGAGATAAGTGTCATCAAAACATGGGGTTAGAAGCGATTGCGAGGGTCATCTAGTCTCACCTGCCAAGATGCAGGATTTGTTGGGTCACTATCACAGATGGAAGAAATAAAAGACAGAGAAGTTCAGTGAGTTGACACAGTTGTACTGAAAGTCACTGGCAGACCTGGACAGGGAAGCCAAATTTTCTGATTCCCCGATCTGCACCCTAATAAGTGGGATCATTTTGCTTCACCACTTTGTTCTGGACAGCTACTCAGAGCTAACACGATATTGGCTTTGACAGAATTCTTAATGAAAGTGCCATGTATAGAAACATCTAAATTTAGGTGTAGCTTCAACAGCAGCTGGGAAGGGGTGTGCCAAGTCACACTATTACCCTCAGCTCACTAGTCTGGTGCTGAGAGTTTTGTGGAAGGTTACAGGAGTTCATCAAATGTAATCATATACAAACAGGCCATTTTAAGTGTCAGAAAGCAGATGGTATTTTCAATTCATGTAAAATAAGATGGCTTTCTTCATCCTATAAAAATAGATCACCTTAGCTTTTTAACAATGTGTAACATTGAGAGGAACAATGGTACAATTAATATGACAAAATGTAATATCTAAGGGGAGGTGCATATCATTACCTCTTTCTTAAGTGAATAGCCTATATTCAGGGTCTTATTGGGTTGTTTGCGTTAGGAGGATAATTTGGTGATGGAGTCAAGTATTTCTCTGATGCAATCCTCTTCATTTGCAAAGACTGTTTGAAGTCCTGTTTCCCTGAATACAGGAGAAAATTGAGCAACAGGAGATGTTTTCTTTGCTCAAGTTTGCAAGCCTCTTCCAGCCAGCACTCTGCCCCAAATGCTGTCTCTCTCTGTTCTTTCTCAGGGCCCAGGGCTGTGTTTCCAGTGTTTCTCTCGATGTTTGCTTGCTTAGTTGGCTGGTTTCTTTTTTGACTGCTTCTCTCTGGCTACTTCTAGGTGCTTCTTCTTACAGATTCCTAGATCTCCATCCTACAATACCCAGTCATATCCCCTTTGCTCACATAACTCAGTCTCTGACCAGCATCACATATTGTTTTTGTTTAGGGTGTTCCTGTTGTTTTGACTATTGTGTTCTAAAAAGGTGCTTGACTGCTTTTTACATCTATCCTGAATGAAGGGAGGCAAGCATAGTCACCCGCTTCAATGGAGTTTCAACTAACCTCCACCATAACTATAGGGGATAAGAGAAGAGATTACATGCAGCTAGTATAAAAATTTAATCTCCAGGTGTTTTGGATGGCCACATTACTCATGAAGGGGGATTAGTCATACAGACAATCCCAAATGAGTGTCAGTAAATCTTTTATACCTCACCATGCCATTGTGTATTCAGTATATGCCACACTTCACAATACAACTGGAAATGCTTGGAGTTTTAAAATATTTTGCCTTTATTAGTTGTCGTATTCCTCTGACCATAAAACCACGCTGCTTTACTTAGCATGAGTACAGTTATACAGAGTCAGAGCTGAGAAGGAAAGAAAAAAGGTAACTAGTGCATCTTAGGCTATGTACACACGATCAGATTAAAGCGCAACATGGCAATCGCGCTATAAAAAACACGTGACCTTTATTGTGGGATAGCGCGTACACACGTCGCTCCTTGTAACGCAACAGAATTTTTTGCAATATCGCGGTGTAGCACAATGAATTCTGGGCACCTATCCCACAGTTCAATTTTCCCTCAATCTGTGCTTAGAATCATGGGATGAAGGAAAGGAACACAAAGCGCCATGGGTAAAATCTCAGTTTCCCATGGTGCACTGTGTTCCCCTTGCGTCTTCCTCGTTGCCAATAGCAACTTGCGCCTATTTTCACCAGTGCAGTGACGCACTACTTGCGAGCAATCACAACAGCAACAGCATGGATCCTGCTCTGATCTCCACTGTCGCCTTCAACATTCTAAATACATCTCGGCTGCTTGCTCAGTACGCAATGAGCTCCGAGTCAGACGAGGACGCTGAGGAGCAGGGGCTGATCGATGCCATGCAGAGCAACACACCGCGTTGCTCAGCTCCTTCACCGATCATCTGCACACGGTGCAACGCCTTTTCTGGTCACGAGAGACGAGCACCGAGTGGTGGGATTACATTGTTATGCAGCTGTGGGATGACGAGCAGTGGGTACAGAACTTTCGAATGCGGAAAGCAACCTTTCTGGAACTGTGTTCAGAGTTGGCCCCTGCCCTGCGACGTAAAGACACCAACATGAGGTCAGCCCTAACCGTGGAGAAGCGTGTTGCGATTGCTGTCTGGAAGATGGCGACTCCTGACTGCTACCGGTCGGTTGCAAACCAGTTTGGAGTCGGGAGGTCCACCATCGGATTAGCCCTCTCACAAGTCTGCCGAGCCATCAATCGCATTCTGCTACGGAGAATGGTGATGTTGGGCAATGTTTGTGAGATTGTGGACGGCTTTGCTGCCATGGGATTCCCTAACTGTGGGGGAGCAATAGACGGCACACGCATCCCTATTTTGGCTCCAGACCATCTCGCGACTGAGTATATCAACAGGAAGGGCTACTTCTCCATGGTGCTGCAAGCACTGGTGGATCAGAAGGGGCGTTTTATGGACATCAATGCTGGGTGGTCAGGAAAGGTGCATGATGCCCGCATTTTCAGGAACACTGGTCTGTACCGGAAGCTGCAAGGGGGTACCTTCTTCTCAGATCAAAAAATTACTGTGGGGGATGTGGAGATGCCCATAGTCATCCTCGGAGACCCAGCATACCCACTGATGCCATGGCTCATGAAGCCATACACCGGGAACCTAGATCGCAGCAAGGAGCGGTTCAATTACAGATTGAGCCGCTGCAGAATGACTGTGGAGTGTGCCTTCGGCCATTTAAATGGGCGCTGGCTATGTTTGTATGGGAGGCTGGATTTGGACGAGGACAACATCCCTGCTGTGATTGTCCTTCATAATATTTGTGAAAGTAGGGGAGAAAAGTTTTCCCCGGGGTGGGCTATGGAGGCACAGCACCTCGAGGAAGCATATGAACATACGAATAATAGGAGTATTAGGGGGGCCCACGGAGAAGCTGCTCGCATAAGGGAGGCACTCAGGGACCATTTCAATGATGCCCTCCCCTAGTTAACTTCCAGGACGCATCAGGTGCACCTTATGAGATTTTCAATGTGTACAAATAAAGCCACTCTTCAAATTATTTGTCACTGTTTTTATTAAAAGCTAAAGGGGGGGGGGGTTACAGGTGGGTGTAGCTGCGGGTCTCTAAAAAGTAGCTCTGGGGGGGACTGGATGTTGTAGTGTACCAGGGGATGGGTGGCCTTCAAAGAAATTCTTTGAAGGACTACGGGGTGTGGGAGGCAGACACGGCTGAACTGTATGGAGTGGAGCCCGTACATTAATCGCCTGGGTCTGCAAAGCAATCATGCTCTTGAGCAGTTCGGTTTGCTCCTTCATCACGCTTATCAGTTCGTCCCTGTGTTTCTACCTCCTCTGTTGGGATTCCTCTCTCCAGGCTCGATTCTCCCTCGCGGATTCCTGTGCTGTTTTCAGCAGGTCCTGAAACATATCCTCCCTGTTTCTTCGAGCACGCCACCGAATGTTTCTCATGCGGTCAGTGGGGGTAGACACCGGCCTTGTGAAGGTCGAATCTAAAAAAAAAAAATACTAATAAAGCTGTTGTTAACACAGAGCCTAGATAACCAATGTAACTTTCCAGTAACACATTCCACTGGAAGGTGCAGGGCAGTCAACATCCTATGCTTCGCTGAAGCAGACAAGGTGCGTCCTAATAGAAAGCTTACTGGGGGCTAACATTCTGCACAGGGCACACAGATGGAACCCGATATTCTCTCCTCAGAGTGCCCCTGCCAGCTAGAATACATATCCTACATGCCACTGGTTGCAAGCCAGGACTGTATGCTGCTGCACTGTGTGCTGCCATGGTTCCCAGGGCTGTGCTTTGCAGCTGGTGAGGCAGAGTATCCACCTTTGGGAGCGTAGACACAAACACTCTCCCATCTAACCTGAGTAGTAGGCTCTGGAGGTACATCGAGGAAACCTTTACTGACCTAAGTACAGATGATTTTTTGACAATCACTGCTTGTGTTGATGCACTTCTAATGACTGCAGAGTAAAGAGCATGCACAGCAGGGACTGAGGCAGCAAGCACCCCCACCCCAGACAATGATATTTTAGCAGGAGCCATAGCTGCACGAAAGAGAAACTTACTGGAACCCCCCTCTGCCGCCTCAGAGGACACGCTGCAATTCATGTCTTGGGTGGACGTCTCAGCGGGGGTGCAGAAGAGCTCCTGGCTACACGCTGTTGCGCTTTCCTCCAGGTCATCCTCCATCTCCTCCTCCTCCTCGATCACGTCCTCATCCTGCTCGGGTCTGGCATTCACTGGATGAGGGGGGGCCGATGTGTCCACGGGACTCTTTGCAGTGGTTGTGGGGTCCCCACTGAGGATGGCTTCTATCTCTTTATAGTACCTGCATGTAGCAGGCGCTGATCCCGAATGCCGGTTTGCCTCCTTCGCTTGGTGATAGGTTATTCTTAGCTCCTTCACCTTTGATCTGCACTGCACAGTGTCTCTATCATAACCTCTCCCTGACATGGCCTGAGAAATTATGCCAAATGTATCATAATTTCACTTGCTGCCGCGTAGCTGCGCCTGCACAGCGGACTCTCCCCAGATGCTGATCAGGTCCAGCACCTCTGCCGTGCTCCAAAGGGGTGCGTGTCTTCCACGACGGGCCGCCATTGCTACTGATGATCGGAGCTGCACTCCACTCCGCGAGGAAGAGAACAGGAAGTGAAACAGATGAGAAATTCAAAAATCCCGGGAATCTGATCAGGGCGGGGACTGTTTCGTCACAGCCACAGAGCGGGTGGGGGGAAGACCAGAGAGGACGACTTTGGAATGCTGGGACACTTCCGGAGGCCAATCATTGCGCAGTAAGCGTACACACGAGTGGAAAGGCGCAACAGCTGTTCCACGTTAACTGCTACCACCGTCGTCGAGGTGGTTTTTGTATTGCGCTACAACAAGGCAGTTAACACACAACAGCCCTATTGCACGTGTGTACGCTGTTGTTGGTATCGCGCGGTAATGATTGTTAATGCGTGATAAAGTGATCGTGTGTACAAGGCCTCAGATACCTCTTCCAAATGAAATAAATACCCCACATACCAATACCTCAGAATCTTACAAGGCTAGAATTAAATCATGGCACATGCCATTGGAAAGCTGAAGATCTTTTTTTTCCCCAGTAGAAGAACTCAAATTTTAAACTTATCATGAAGGAAGAACTAAATATTACTTACCCCGGATTTCAGGAATGTATAATTTGAGTGAAGGACATGTTAAGAAAGTTTATAGTTCCTCCAATAGCTCTTAATTAGATGTCTCTTCCACTGGACTTCAATTCAGAGTTGAGTTTTAAAACTAAAAATTTGTTACCCTTTTCATTTCCAATTTCTTGGAAAGCACTATTATCTATGGGACTCTTAGAAAGAGCAGAATTATTTTAGTTCAAGTTCTGCTGGTGTTTTGCTTATATGTATTTTTCTATTAATTGAGATTTATAAAAAAAATTGAAGCAGCACTTTATTCAGGGATTTTGTTCTTTATTACTTTGATTTTTTTTAATAAACAAAAATAAATACATCATCCTCATCAAAACAAGTAAAGGAAAAAGGGGGCCATTCCAGCTATAGATCCCCAAACTAGCTGCTCAAATTATTGCTATAGTTAGTTGCTTGTTAAATTAGTGCCTAGAGGCCATAATCATTATCAGGCTTTCATTGTAGTAAGCACTGTAGTGATAGAGTCCTTGCCCTTACAAGGCAAGACAAACAGAGGCTCAGAGTGAAGCAACTTTCCAAGGTCACACAGCAGGTCAGATGGGAATAGGATGCAGGACTGTTGAATGCTAGACTAATTAGACCACACTGCTTCCCAGCCTTCGGCACACTTATCCATCCCTGGGGAGAAAATGAACTTTTCAGCATGTCCTGAAAGTCTGCACATGACAAGCAGTGTTTATTTAAGATATCAGTGTATAGTTAAGGTATTTCTGTGACACACCCTCCACACCATTGTAATAATCTTTGTACCAAATATGTCTTGTGAGGTATCATTTGAAAACTAGTTCCAAAGGGGTAACTGTGTTATCATAGAATCATAGAATCATAGAATAATAGGGTTGGAAGGGACCTCACGAGGTCATCTAGTCCAACCCCCTGCTAAAAAGCAGGACCACTCCCCCTAAATTATCCCAGCCAGAGTTTTGTCTAACCGAGCCTTAAAAATCTCCAAAGATGAAGATTCTACCACCTCCCTAGATAGCCCATTCCAATGCTTCACCACCCTCCTCGTGAGAAAGTTTTTCCTAATATCCAACCTTGACCTCCCCAGCTGTAATTTGAAACCATTGCTCCTTGTTCTGTCCTCTGTTACCCTCGAGAACAGCCTAGCTCCCTCCTCTTTGGAGCAACCCTTCAAGTAGTTGAAGGTTGCTATCAAATCTCCCCTCAGTCTTCTCTTCTCTAGACTAAATAAGCCTAGTTCCTTCAGTCTCTCCTCATAAGTCATGTGCCCCAGCACCCTAATCATTTTTGTTGCCCTCCGCTGGACTCTTTCTAATTTGTCCACATCCTTTCTGTAGTGGGGAGCCCAAAACTGGACACAGTACTCCAGATGCGGCCTGACCAGTGTCGAATAGAGGGGAATTATCACATCCCTCGATCTGCTGGCAATACTCCTACTGATGCAGCCTAATATGCCATTGGCCTTTTTGGCAACAAGGGCACACTGTTGGCTCATATTCATCTTCCCGTCCACCATAACTCCCAGGTCCTTTTCTACAGCGCTGCTACTTAGCTGATCGGTCCCCAGCCTGTAGCAGTGCATGGGATTTTTCCGTCCTAAGTGCAGGACTTTGCACTTGTCTTTGTTGAACCTCATGAGGTTTCTTTCGGCCCACTGTTCCAATTTGTCCAAGTCTCTCTGGATCCTGTCCCTGCCCTCCAGAGTATCTACCATTCCCCCCAACTTGGTGTCATCCGCAAACTTACTAAGCACGCAGTCTATTCCATCATCAAGATCATTAATGAAGATGTTGAATAGAACCGGCCCCAGGACCGACCCCTGGGGCACTCCACTCGTTACCGGTTGCCAACCAGACATCGAGCCATTGATTCCTACCCGCTGAGCCCGTTGATCTAACCAGTTTTCGATCCACCTTACGGTCCACTCATCCAACCCATACTTCCTTAACTTGCCAACGAGAATGCTGTGGGAAACCGTATCAAAAGCCTTGCTAAAGTCAAGGTATATCACGTCAACGGCTCTTCCCGCATCCACAAATCCAGTCATCTCATCATAGAAGGAAATCAGGTTGGTCAGGCACGATTTGCCCTTGGTGAATCCATGTTGACTGTTCCTGATCACTCTATTTTCCTCCAAGTGTTTCAGGATGGATTCCTTGAGGACCTGCTCCATGATTTTCCCAGGGATTGAGGTGAGGCTGACCGGTCTGTAGTTCCCCGGATCCTCCTTTTTCCCTTTCTTAAAGATAGGTACTATATTTGCCTTTTTCCAATCCTCCGGGACCACCCCCGTTCGCCACGAGTTCTCAAAGATAATGGCCAGCGGCTCTGCAATCACTTCCCCCAACTCCCTCAGCACCCTCGGATGCAGTTCATCCGGCCCCATGGACTTGTGCACTTCCAATTTCATTAAGTGTTCCCTAACCTGACTTTCCATCACCGAGGGCCACTCTTCTCTCCAGTCCGCGTTACCCCGTGTAGTAGCCTGGGAGCTGGCCCGCCCTGTGAAGACTGAAGTAAAAAAAGCATTGAGTACTTCAGCCTTTTCCGCATCATCCTCCACGAGGATGCCTGCCCCATTCAGTAAGGGACCTACACCACCTCTGATCCTTTTCTTGTTGCTGATATACTTATAGAATCCCTTTCTGTTATCCTTCACATCTCTTGCTAGCTGCAACTCCAATTGTCCTTTGGCCTTTCTGATTTGATCCCTGCAGTCCCGAGCAATATCTTTATACGCCTCCCTTGTCATCTGTCCAAGCTTCCACTTCTTGTAAGCTTCCCTTTTATGTTTCAGCTCCCCGCAGAGTTCCCTGCTAAGCCACGCTGGTCGCCGTCCACATTTGCTGTTCTTTCTGCACATCGGAATGTTATCTTCCTGTGCCTTTAACAGGGTTTCTTTAAAATACAGCCAGCTGTCTTGGACACCTTTCCCCTTCAGATCAGCTTCCCATGGGACCCTGCCCATCAGCTCCCTAAGGGAGCCAAAATCTGCTTTTCTGAAGTCCAGGGTGTGTGTTCTGCTTCTTTCCTTCCTTCCATTGATCAGGATCCTGAACTCTACCGTCTCATGGTCGCTGCTGCCCAGGTTGCCATTTACTTCTACTTCCCCGATCAATTCTTCTCTGTTTGTGAGCAATAGGTCTAGAGGTGCAAGGCCCCTAGTTGGTTCCTCCAGCATTTGTACTAGGAAGTTGTCTTCAATATTCTCCAAAAACTTCCTGGATTGCCTGTGCACTGCTGTATTATCTTCCCAGCAGACATCAGGATAATTGAAGTCCCCCATAAGGACCAGGGCCTGCGACGATCTGGAAACTTCTGTTAGTTGTCCATAGAACGCCTCATCCACCTCCTCTTTCTGGTCTGGCGGTCTGTAGCAGACACCCACCACAACATCCCCCTTGTTGCATTCTCCCCTAAACTTAACCCACAAGCTTTCAACCATCTTGTTTCCACTTTCATAGTGGAGCTCCGAGCAGTCGTACAGCTCTTTTACATATAACGCTACTCCTCCCCCCCTTTTTCCCTGCCTGTCCTTCCTGAACAATTTATATCCATCCATGGCAGTGCTCCAGTCATGCAAGTTATCCCACCACATTTCTGTTATTCCAATTATATCATAGTTCCTTGTCTGTGCTAGTACTACCAATTCTTCCTGCTTGTTTCCCAGGCTCCTCGCATTTGTGTACAGGCACCTAAGATACCGGGCCCATTGCCCTACTTTGCCCTGTCGATTCTCCCTCCTGTCGCATCTTCCCCCTTGCAATTTCTTCCGGTGTCGTCCTTCCCCACTCACCTGAGGTATTATGACTTTATCAAGAAATAAACAATTATTTGACCCCCGCCCCCAGTTCCAACTACCCCCTCTTTTATTCCTGCTGTTACAGCCCCAGCATCCCCCAAGTTCCATCCCTTCCCCCAGGTTTCCCTCAGTTTCACTTACCTGTGGGTGTTGGTCATCTTCCCCCTTCGGACCTAGTTTAAAGCCCTCCTCACCAGGTTAGCCAGTCTGCTTCCAAATACGCTCTTTCCCTTCCTGGATAGGTGGAGTCCGTCTCTGCCTAGCAGTCCTTCTTCCTGAAACAGCACCCCATGGTCGAGGAAGCCAAAGCCCTCCTGGTAACACCATCTCCGCAGCCAGGCATTCACCTCCAGGATGCATCTGTCTCTGCTCGGGCCCCTACCCTTGACCGGGAGGATCGAGGAGAAAACCACCTGTGCACCGAACTCCTTCACCCGTGCTCCCAGAGCCCTGTAGTCACCTTTGATCTGCAGAGGGTCACCTCTCGCAGTATCATTGGTTCCCACATGGATGAGTAGCATGGGGTAGTAGTCAGAGGGACGGATGATTCTCAACAATCCCTCCGTAACGTCTCGGATACGGGCACCTGGCAGGCAGCATACCTCCCGAGAAGCCTTATCTGGGCGACAGATGGGTGCCTCCGTCCCCCTCAGAAGAGAGTCACCAACCACCACAACCCGACGTTTTCTCCTGGGTGTGATGGTTGTGATCCTCCCAACCTCGGGGGTGCACGGCTTCTCCTCTTCCATATCATCTCCCGTCTGTAGTGCTGCGTAGCGGTTCTTTACCACAACGGAGGGTGGGATGGGAGCAGGGGCGGAGCACTGTCTGCTGCCAGAAGTAACCAGCTGCCAGTGTCCACCCTCTGCTTGAGCCATCCCATCCTTCTCCGAGGGTGTGGCAGCAGTCCTTTGCCTCTGGATAGTTTCCTCATCCTTGCATGTTTCCTCATGGATGCTATCCAGGAACTTCTCCAGGGCATGGATACTCCTGAGCCTGGCCACCTCCTCCTGTAACTCCCCCACCTGCTTCCTGAGTTAGTTCAGTTCAACAAAACAAACAAGGAGTCTTGTGGCACTTTTAAAGATTAACACATTTATTTAGTGTATGAGCTTTCGTGGGAGAGGTCTCACTTTGTCAGATGCTTGAAAATGGAAACATGGATTTGAAAACTAATAACTCAGTGATAATAATCTTGCTTGATGTATCCACGTGATGTGTTTTAAGACATAAATATATACTGGAATTATGACTAAAGTGCATGTGAACTTAGTATGTCAGAGAGGGTCATTAAATAGGTCTACTCTAAACAAAGGAATATGTATTTACCTCAATATACAAGTAAACAGGATCATGAAGACAGCAGGGGGAGTAGATGGTATGAAACAGAATAATTTTCATTTATACTAACAAGTGTAACAAGAAAGGGCATAAAGCTTCCTTCACCACCAGCTTCCATGTCATCTTCCTCTCAGCTTGGATAAACTTCATTTTGAGGGGAGAAACACTATGGATCATCCTTTTCAAAGGTTCAGTGGTCCATAAAGACAGGGTTCAGAGCCTCAAATGATAAGCAACTGAATCAACTAATTTGATCCAATATTATTGTATTAACAAAGTGTACAGAAGGAAGCCTTTTCAAAAAACTAATGACACACTGGTGATTAATATCATTAGGAAATGGATGTATTAACAGTACATGAGGAAATATGGACACTTAATGATGTTATATTTTAAAGTCTGGGACCAAATAGGGAAAAACAGGTTCCCTCCCACATGGGAGAAGGCAACTATTTACCTGTCTCCCTGGCTATGTCTACACTTGGTAATTTGAGTCGACTTAGTGTGTCCACACTTAAAAATGAAGTCGACTTAAAGGGGAACTTAAAAAGTCGACCTAGAGCGTCCACACTGGATGCCTAGGTTGACTTCTAGGGGCTTAGAGGGACCTAGGGCAGGTCCACAGAGGTAGGGGGGGCACCCCTTGCTCAATGCCAGGGGGCTCAGCCTTTGCCCCATTGTACATAGGTACAATGGGGCAAAGGGGGACAGGGACCCTGGCAGGGCATAGGGGCAGGGTGTGCAGGGCTCTGCCCTGTCAGGTGGGGGGGCATGCCAGGCTCCCTCTGTGCCTCCCCAGCAGGGAGGGCATTGGGGTAGCCCTAAATCGACTTAGGGCTACCCCACATCTACACTGGCTTAAGTCGATTCTAGGGAGTCGACTTAAGCCTTAGGTCTACTAGAGAGGAGGCTTAATAAAGTCGACTTAATTTTCATTGTCAACTTTATTTTCCTTACGTTGACTTAAGCAAGCTGCTTAAGTCCACTTAAGGAAACTGTAGTGTAGATGCAGGGTAAATTAAGTCGACTCAAGCAAGCTTAAGTCAACTTAATTTACCAGTGTAGATGGAGCCCCTGTGTAAATGAAGGATGCTGGAATCAAAACAATGGAAGCCCCATTCACATGCAGGAGGTTAGAAGCAGACAGAAAGGGAAGAACAGTACGAGATCATCCTACCCCTTGAAACAAAGTAATCGAACTTTAAAAAAGATAAGCAAGGAAAGAAGCTATCTCTGGCATCCATCACTAGACCATCCAAGGGAACAGAGCTCTTACAAGCTGAGGAAGATGTGTCCTTTATCTAGGGGGAGTGAGAAGCATTTGGAAACGGAATATGGTTGAGAAACCATCTTGCCAAAAGCTTCTATCTTGCTAGATTAAGTTTTAGACTTTTAGATATATGCTTTCACCTTTATTTGCATGTAGCCCTTGAATCTTCTTTTGTTAATATATTTGTTATACTAGTAATCCGAACCACCAGGGCTGTGTTTGAATTAAACTGTACGTTAACTACAGCTAATGTGGCAAACTAACCATATTATTTTTATGAACTGTCCAGCAGAGGGCTGGGCATTATAGAACAAATGGTTTGGGGAAAATTCAGGAGTGGTATTATATTGGAGTCACCCTGCTCTGCTGGAAGCCAGAGTGGGGCTGTGGACAGGGTGTTGGGGTCAGATCTGCTGAACGAGGGCTGTCTCGCATACAAACACTCAGTGTATGATCTGCATGCTTGCAGGCTGGGTGTGAGCATGCCCGGCTAGGAGCTACAGCAGCAAAACATTGTAAGGCACTCAGGGTTATAAGGCAGATGGTGACAAAACCATTCACTAGTCTGGATTGCCCCCAGACCAATCACAGTTTCTACCATGTTTTTTGTCTAGAATGTTAACTTCTTAGAAGAAATTTACTGCTGGACTAGATCAGCACAACTCACTTGACTTGACTAGTTCTGCACTTGCTCGCATCTGAGACTTTTACCCATTTTGTTTTCATAAGCACCTTAACTTCTGTTTCAATCTATGTACCCAATTCAAAAACAGCAGTGGGATGTTCACTATATAAAGTTACAGGATTCAGGCTTCCAGCTCAAGAGATCTCTCTGTCCTTCACTTCAAAGAACAAGAGTGGAGGTGGCTAAGAGAGAGACAGCCCATTGACCAACCTTAGAATGCAAAGAATAGCAAAAAGAAACACCAGAAATGATGTATAAGCAAATCCCACAACTCACAAGGGAAGTTTATTAGTGACCTGATCTAAAACCCATAGAAGTCAGTGGATAGTCTTTCCCCCACCTCCTTTCTTCCCTGATTTCTATGGGCTTTTGATCAGGTCCCAAACCCATACACTCCTAGTTCCCTGTTAGCCACCTTATCACAACAAAATGTACTGAAAATTTGTCAAAAGACTGGAAAATAGTTCAAAGGAAACATGCAAAAAAACCACACAGGAAAAAAAGAATACATTTATATTAATGATGGAAGTGGCCTGGTCTTCTAGTCCATTTCCATTTCTTGGAGTCTTTAATGACACAACTATAGATTTAATAGTGGCCATCACATACCTCATTTGTTGTCCAGAGGATGATAGGTAGCATCCACCTAAAAATTAGTAGCTCCCTCAGTGACAACATGCCATGCCAACTTGTGGTTCATATTGAAGGAGGAAAAGGGAAACTGGAAAAGATTACTTACCATCACCTATACAGACTACAAGATGACTTGCCTATCTTTATAACCCTTTTAGTAAAACAAGGTACAAAAGTAATTAAACCTGAGTGCAACAAAATAAAATGAATGGTTGCTTTCTAATGGATACAAACAGTATACCATGTAACTACACCATGCAAAATGGCTTATACGCTATAACAACTTAAAAGCCATTCATGTCCTCTTTTCAGTTTTCTCCCTCATGCACTTCCTTTGTTTTCCCTCATCCTGCCACACAACTGCCTTCAAATTCCCCTCAAGCCCCAGTTCTAAACTAAACTGTGAAATAACATGGTGTAACATACAAAAACAAGCAACCTCATAGACTGACTTTGTGGAAGTTTGGCTCATTCCATGCCTGATGCATTTTGTCCTGGGTTGTGTCAGGCAGAATATCTGGACTGCAAGCTCTTCAGATGTTTTGTTTTTCTGAGGCATCTAGCACATTTTGGTGTTCAGAAATAATATATCTAACCAAGAGCCAGGATCCTTGTGTTGGGAATCATCTATCTTGCTAGATGCTAGAATCATGCTATTCTGCATGTCATGCTTACCAATGGCATTGTGGTATATTGTTAAATAATAATCACTTTGAAAAATGTTAAATTTAGGAGCATTATACTGGGCATGTTGGAACAATTTGTATAA
>ML685798.1:5153717-5205088 GCA_007922175.1 Pelusios castaneus
AGTATATATCTTAATTTGAAAATGACCACTGTTTGCATTATTTTAACTGCAGTAATTTGTCTGTGTTGTTTAGAGTAAGTGTGGGTGTGAGAAGGTAGTAGAATGGGATAGATAGAAGAAAAGATAGTTCATCCTCATCTGCTGCTCAGACAAACAAATAAAGCCTTTAGAAAGAGTCAATTCACCTTTAAACTCAGGTGCAATACTCAGAGAATACTACAAATAGATGATGTGGTTCTATTCCATTGTCCTCAGTGACAGCATGATCAAGCCCTAAATGATCTAGTGTCAATGGCTATGTCTACACTTGCACTTTTAAGTCGACTTAGTGTGTCTACACTTAAAATTAAAGTCGACTTAAAGGGGAACTTACAAAGTCGACCTAGAGCATCCACACTGGATGCTCTAGCTTGAATTTGTGGGGCTAGGGGGACCTTGGGCAGGTCCATGGTGGCGGGGGGGGGGCACCCCTTGTGCAGAATGGGGCAAAGTGGGACAAGGACCCTGGCAGGCCAGAGCCCCGTGTGTGATGCTGTCTGGATTTAGGGAAGCATTTATGATATTATTTTCTATGGATATCTCATAAATGCTATAATCCATAGGGACTATGTCATGTTTGGTATCAATAGAAAGGTAGTAATTTGCTGGGAATGATTATATAGTTTATGTCTAGGAATTCTATTTTGATTAGAAGTTAGGAATTCGGTGTTCTATCTATACTTTAACTTGTATGATTTTATGGGAACGCCCCAGACAGGATGTCACCAACCATTGTCTCCTTAAAGTTTAGGAATTTTCCAGGTAGAATGGTCCCAGGGAATAAACTGATGAACCATTAAGGACACAATGCTTGTATTCCTTATGTCCTTAATGGCAGGGAGGGCATTGGTGTAGTCCTGGGGTAGCCCTAAATCGACTTAGGGCTACCCCACATCTACACTGGCTTAATTCAACTTTAAAAAGTCGAATTAAGCCTTAAGTCTACTTAAATCTAGGTTTAATAAAGTCGACTTAATTTTCAAGCTGCTTAAGTCGACTTAAGCAATGTGTAGTGTAGTGTAGACACAGGGCCAAGCTTAAGTCGACTTAATTTACCAGCGTAGATGCAACCAATGTTACTAATTGATTAAACTTTGTTATGTTCCCCACTGTCTGATCCAAATGTAGCTTAAAAATTAAATGGTATATTGGCAAGTTATTCCAAACACAGCAAGGTCAATAAATTTCATTGTAGGCAACCTTGTTTCTTCTGACATGGAGTACTCTAAACTGTTTCTGTCTCGCTCAGTGAGATTATTTCTCCTGGGAAACTTACTTTTGTCATAACTTCACTATTGATGGCTAACTTCCCCTGGAACTCCCTTCGTTCATACTGCATGATATATTCTGTTACAGTGCTAGTCAGATCCATTGACACTTAAGCTGATCCTATAGCATACAGTGCATGTAAGAGAACAAAATCCACAGTCATCTCACAAAAATCTATCCTTCCTGAATAGGGTCCAGCTATTATAACCTGTCATTTAGGTGCAACTTATTGAATAATAGGTAGTGACTACACCAGTGGTTTTCAAACTTTTATGGGTCACGACACACTTGGCAGCGTGTTACAACCCTACTGTACACCCCAACCTACACTCCCCAGGCCAAATCCAGCCATCTCCCCAGCTCTCCACAACACACTTACTGCTGTGTGGTGACACAGTAATGTGTCCCAACACAGTAGTTGAGAACCGCTGGACTACACCATAAATTGGAAAAGGCAAATGCCTCATTTGAAAAAAAAAAAAAACCCATAGAAAAACAGGCCAATATTGAAAAGGAAAATATAAACGTACAGGATTTGCCATTCCAGAGTAGAGATCAAATGTGGTGTTTCTGCCTCTGAGAGTGGCCTTATGTAATAGAGTAGAAACTTGATTTTATGAACAAATCACTCAATGAACAAGATACATCTGTATGTTGCTGAGCAGAAAGCTTTAGTCACACACAGTGTGACAGCGTGCTGACTTCCCCATGCTCTTCTGAAAGCACCTTTGTATCATGAGAGGCATACTTCAGAAAAATGGTGTGGGATTGTCCTTGTGTTCTTTTTCATGATGGCTGCAAAATTTAAGTAAATTGTATTCAGCATTCAAAAGAAAGTACAGATGGTGGAAAGGCTGGATGGAGTATGTACATATAATACTGCATGTGTGCAATCCATCTGAAAGGGTGCGTCTACACTTACAAGTTAGATTGACTTAAGGAGGCTTAAGTCGACCTAAACTACTCCGCGTCCACACTGGGCTTTCCTTAAGTCGACTTAGGCATTTCTTTAAGTTGACTTAAGGAAAAGTTAAGTTGACTTAATAACACCTCATTTTAGGTCGATTTAACACTTAAGTCAACCTTATTAGGTTGACTTAAGCCAGTGTGGATGGGGATTAGCGCCTAAATCGACCTCCTTAAATTGACTTAAAGTGTTAAGTCGACTTAATAAGGTCGAAAAGGGGCTATGAGTACACTAGAAAAATTGTCGACTTAAAGTCGACCTTATTAAGTCAACTCAATAAAGTTGACTTAACTTTTCTAGTGTAAACATAGCCAAAGACTGTAACTAGCACACTACCTTTATTGCCATTTGTTGTATACACCATCAATGAATGATTATTAAATTACCTTGTGCACCTTACCTAATTAATTTTGAGATGTTCAGTTTTATGACCTTTTTATTTTATTAATTCCTCAATATTATTACAGCCCAACCTCCCTTCAGGTTTCGACCCCAAGTTTGACTCTGTCTTATGACTCTGGCTGACCCTCTGGTTCTTGCATTTGTTCTCTGTCTCTCCAGAACTAATCCTTGGCTCTACCTTTGGCTTATGACTCTGGTTTACCCCGACTCTTGCATTTTGCTCCTGATCCTCCAGTACTGATCCTGGGCTTGTTTTCTGGATGCTCTGTATCCTGTGCCCAATTCAGCTGGTAAGTTGAAATCTTGCCTTCACCACTACATCTGACTGCTCGTGGCCTGGTTAGCAACATAGACACTGTACCTCCTGTGAGTAAGAGACAATGCTTGCCCCCAATGAACATAAGTTCTAAAAATATACTGAGAAATCATGGTAGAGAAGAAATATTATCATCTCAGTTGTACTGATGGGCTATTGAGACCATGAGAGCGTAAATGACTTGCTCAAGGCCACACAAGAAGTCTATGGCAGAGTAGAACTCCGATTTCCTTAGTCTCACTTCACTGCCTTAACCATAAAAGTATCCTTTCTTCTGGGAAAGTACAGCTTGAAGCTGAAGCATGAAACTTTTGGTAATAATACTAATATGCAGAATTACAAAAATTACAGATACTATGTCAGCCCAGCTGACCTCTTGTGCCAGTGAATCCTTCAGGCTGTACCTACACATGTGATGAAATATTTGTCTGTTTGCTGTAACTTTTAGATACTTTGAGGGGAGGTTCTCCTCTATAAGGGTGCGTCTAAACTGGCAACTTAGGTCAACTTAAATGTCCTTAACTCGACCTACACAAAGCTGTGTCCACACTGGGCTTTTATTAAGTTGACTTAAGATCTTCCTTAAGTCAACTTAATAACACCACCTCTGAAGGTCGACTTAATCCTTAAGTTGACTTCAAGCCATTGTGGACGGCTATGTCTACTATTAAGTCAACTTAACAAGGTTGACTTTAAGTCGACTTAAACTCAACCTTGTTAAGTCGACTTAACAGAGTCAACTTAACTTTACAAGTGTAGACATAGCCTAACAGTTTTCCATCACAGCAAGGCAAGAAAATTTTGTTCCTGATGAATCCCAGACATTGTCTCACCATCTTAGAGGTAACAAATGCCCTAGGATCTTGTATAACCACATGTAGTCAGTATATTAGTCTCCCTCATCTCTAGTAATATTGTGTCCCCATGCACCATGCTGGGGCATTGGTTCAAACTCAATGCAGCCTAAACTTCTGTACAACCAATACCACTGTTTAATCTTTGTATATTATAACTAACACAGTGAATGTCTTCCAGGGAGAACAACTTCAGCCCATGTAACCATTGGAAGTTTCTTCCTCCTCTATCTGATTAGGAGGTAGTTTCTACTATTGAGAACTCCATGGATGTGAACCTTTAAAGACTCTCTCTCTCCTAGGACTGAAATTCTCTTGTCTATGCAGTTATGTCTTCCAGTGAGTTCATTACAATCAACTTGACTTCCCTTTTACAATTCCATTATCATTGTTTCAGTGTTTTCTCAATAAATCCCTTAAATTGTTTCCAATATTTTCCACAAAACTGTTAAATTAGATGTCAACTCATATGGTCATATTTCAGAAAAATAATGTTACCTCGGCCAACTGCTAATAGTGGTAAGAGAAGAGTTCACTACTTTCTATACTCTCTTTAAAACAAGTGCAGTTCCAGAGTTGGGTTTTGACCATTGCAGGTAACAAATGCTCTAGGATCTTGTATAAGCATATGTAGTCAGGATATAAGTCTGCCTCATCTCTAGCAATATTGTCCCCATGCTGGGGCATTGGTTCAAAATCAATACAGCCTAAACTTCTGTACAACCAATACCACTGTCTAATCTTTGTATGTTTTAACTTACACAGGAAATATCTTCAATGAGCACTTTGAAGGTTATAAAATTATCATTAGCTCCTGGATACAACTCAGTCTTATGTACTATCTATATGACTGAGTTACTTTCCATGATATATGTCCACAACAGTCCTCAAATATGTTGGTGGTTCAACAAACCATATTAGAAAGTGATTCTATGCTACTCCTAAGAACATACTTCTTTTTCAGATTCATACTTTCCATTCAGAGTTGTCTTAGGTGGAGGTGCTGCCACTCCACTTTGAGGATTGTTTCAGAGAATTATGCATGGTTGTATTCTACAAACGCTTCCTGTTTATTGAGGCTGGGTGTAGGGTCACCGAAGACCAAATGGTGCCCCAGACGACGACTGTCTTTCGTGCCCCCACCTCCATTTGTTTAATTTTTGAATACCATATTTTTATTGCATGTGTAGCCCATTTCTTGATTTTGATGCACAATTTTCATGCAAGATTTATCCCTGTCATAAAAGATGCTAAATTTACCCAGTAGGATCTGTAAATCTATATTAATTCATGTCATATATAAGCAAATTAAAACTAGTTTCCTCTAAAAATGTAGAAACTTTCTAATATTAAGAATAAATGAAATGTACTAACATCAAGAAATCAAACTGTGCACCAACATTGGGTGGACCAGTATTAAATAGTGTCACAGCAGGTGTCAGCCTTAGGAGGTTAACCCTAGTCCTTTAATTCAAAAGGTTGCTTTTCTAACTTTTGTCCTTGTGAACTGAAGCACAGCATCAGAAGGATCCAAAAACTGTACAATGGCATTCTCAAGCAATAAAATAGTAAACAATGTCAGTCTCTGATCAACCATCGTAGATCAAAGATATGCTTTAATGAGCCCAAATTTCAAAAAGTTGTGCTTGTGACTCATGACTGTGACTGGAAGACTCCTCAAAGTTATCCACACATTAGGAAAAGTATACTTCAGCTGCAACCTAGAGTAGAAATTGCTTCGCATGAGGCAAAATGTGATGGACGTTGTCCAATTCAACATAGAGATCTTTATCATTGATATCCTTACATTCCCCATACATCAGCATTCAATGAAGGTCCTTACAACTGTTCAAGAGTATTTGTCTGTCCCCCTGCAGCTTATTAAGGTTGCAGCAAAAAAAATAAAAAGGCTTTTTTGTTGTGCTACATTTGTCCAAACCTTTCTTCAATGAACATTTGAGGAGCATCAATAACTGAGGGGAGGAAAAAAAACCCCTCCCTTTTGAATTTTTCTTCCAAGCTTCCCATCACCTCATCTCTGCCTTCGTAACCAAACTGTCTTGTCTTTTGAGGAATACAAGTTTCCTTGAAAACATGCTCAACTCCTAAATTTTCCACAATTTTTTTGGCAGCAGTGATGGCATCTAGAAATCCTTTGTCTCCAGAGGTCACAATGAAATCAAGGCAGATTCTCATCAAAACGGTACTGGTTCCCATGTCCATCAACTGAGCTTGCAATGCCTCATTTACCTTGTTTACTTGGAACAGGACATTGTGCCAAACCTCCACTGAGACCAGGAATTTGAAATCTGGGATCTGGTTTGCCAGGCTTTATCCTGAAAAGGGGACATGTATCTTTTGCAGTATTCTGAAGAGACATACTTGAATTTAAAGAGGATCATGCTGAATCTGACACAACCAGGTTGAGGGAATGGCAGGCACAAGGAAAGTTCTTGGATTCAGTGCAAGGATTCTTGCCTGGCAGCCACTGTTTCTTCCTTTCTTGTTCATGCCATTGTCGTAGCCTTGGCTCTGGCAGTTTTGAAATTTTATTCTCATTCAAAGCATTTCTAAATAGTACTGTTGGGCCTTTTCCAGTAGAGTCACCCAAGACAGGAATCAGATAAAATATTCCTTTGCTTGGATACAGCCATGTTCATCGTGAACAAATCTTACTGTAAATGCTCATGTAAAAGCTCATGCAATAAATAAATGTGTTAGTCTTTAAAAGTACCACAGGACTCCTTGTTTGTTTTGCTGAACTAGACTAACATGACTACTCCTTTGGAACAATAAAACAAAGTTCACAATATTGCCGCCGGTCTTGCTTCACTTCACTTCATTGTTACCTCTCACTGACTGACTTGCAATACCCTGCCTGTTTTATACCCATGAGGGCATGGTTGACAACTTTCTAGGATATTCAAAGAAAATGTAGTTCTGGAGAAGTCTGGAAGGTTCCATGAGATTCTACAAAGGTCCAGAAAATTGTAGGAGGTTAGTGGAAAAATGAATCCACATGTGAAATACTTGGAAACATTTTACTTCAACACATTTATTGTTAACCACAAAAATAGCTTCCTATGTTTGGCACCACAGGAGTTGCCACCTGGCCCTGTCTGGGTGGGCAGTTGAAACACAGATATGTCTATACTGGCAAGTTAGTTCGAATTAAGGAAGATTAATTCGAGCTAACTTAAGCCTTGGCCACACTAGGCTTTCATTAGTTCGAATTAAGGGCTTCCTTAATTCGAACTAATAAATTTGATTATACTTTTCGAACTAACGGTTAATTCAAACTAGTTAGTTAGAATTAACCCAATGTGGCCATGTTAGTTCAAACTAAGTGCTTAGTTCGAACTAACAGGCACATTGACCTTAATGCAACTGACTAATGCATGGCACTTGCTTAGTTCGAACTAGCATTCTAGTGGGGCCATGCTAGTTCGAATTAAGTTAATTAAAATATAGCACCCATATAATTCTTAAAAGCCACCTTTGGGACATTCACCAGAGTTGCTTCACTCTGCACCAGTTTTGCTACCCTTATTTACACTGATTGGTACCTCATTTGGAAGTTGCCTCACTAACATCAATGGAAATGACTCATGAAATAAGATATTACTCAATGTCAGGAAAAAAACTTGCCCCTATATGATCTCTACATAAAAAGTTAAAATGTTTGGAGATATGTAAGTTTAAGGCCATTCAAACTTTGTATAGGTTAATGGAGTAATGTAAAGTTAATCAGTAGCTCCCGCAGTGACTTTGCAAGCAGTATATTGCACATTAAGTAACAGTTGCAGTTGATAAAGGGACTCTTCAGGGAAGCCAACAAGAAAGGCATTTGAATGGTCTAATCTTAAAGTAATAAAAGCATGAATAACCATTTCAAGGTCTGAATCAGAAAAAATTACCTGCAGAATGGTGATACGAAAAATTAAGTAGTATAAAAATTATCTTTCCACAGGATTTTGATTAAACTCAAGACATAAACCAAAGCTCTACTCAAATTACTGTTAAAATTCAGAAAATATCAAAAGGTAGAGCAAGGGGGGAAAGAATCTAAGAAGTGCTTTAGTGTAAGGAGAACTATCTCCGCTCATCACCATTAAGTGAAAAAAATTCTTGGATTTCCAGAAGAGGACATTTGACAGGCATGATTATACTATAATATCAAAATGGCAACATAGCTTTTACACTCTTATCTTTATTTCCTTCTATTGGAAGAACAGTTACGCACTTCTGAACCACTGAGTACAGCTTTGTATTTTTTTGGGGGGGAGGGAGGGTGTAGTTTTAACTTTTGTAGAGGTCCCAGAGACATTAGGATAAGAGCTATAGGTTCCCTTCCTGCCACCCCAAAAAGTTTAAAATTAAACAGAAATATAGAAACACAAATTATAACTATTAATAGGTTAAAAAAGATAAAATATATCCAAATCAGTGAAAAATATGTCCAGGGTGACAGAGATGATTAAAAAACACAAGTGCCTGATTCTGTGACACTCTTTTCAATGGACCTGATCCAAAGCCCCTTGAAGTCAGGAAAATAAACAAGGAGTCTAGTGGCACTTTTAAAGACTAACAAATTTTTTTTATTGCATGAGCTCTCTTGGGAGAAAATCCCACTTTGTCAGATGTTTTGAAGATGGGGAACTTACCGGATGGGAGGAAAATAAATGCAGGGAAGTGTAAGTCATAGGATCAGGTCAGACTATAAGAGCAAATCAAAGCAGTTGTTTACATTCAAACAGTGGGTAACAGCATATAGATGGAGGTGAGGTCAAATCACCTGTTGTAATAAGAAAAATACCCAAGATCCCTATTTAGCCCTGAGGCAGTGTCAAATCTGCATATGAATTCCAATTCTGCAGTTTCTCTTTCAAGCTTTGATTTGTTATCCATGATGAAGTAAGATTTTTCTCCCACAAAAGCTCATGCGATAAATAAATGCGTTAGTCTTTAAAAGTGCTACAGGACTCCTTGTTTGTTTTTGCTGAACTAGACTAAAACAGCTACACCCCTTTGGAACTTGAAGTTATCAGACTTCTTGATCCAAATCCCAATTAAATAAAAAACTGAAACCCCAATGTTGCAAGTTGGTCTACATGAAAAGACCCTCTTGTCTGCACAAATTCCCACTGGAGTCAGCTGGGTTCCCCATGAGAGTATGTTCTGCTTGCAACAGTAGGGGCAATATTGGGGGCATAGGAACCCCATGTGGCAGAATCTAGGGGTATGTCTACACTAGCAATTTAGGTCTACACCAGACTTTCATTAAGTTGACTTAAGAAATTCTTTAAGCCTTAAATCGACTCCTTAAGTCAACTTAAGGACGGTGTGGATGTGGAGTAACCCTTAAATTGACTTTATTATGTTGACTTAAGGGTGATTAGATTGACTTAACAAAGTTAAGTTGACTTAGTTCACTTTGTTAAGTCGACTTAATAAAGTCAACTTAACTTTTTCTAGTGTAGACATAGCCTAGGAGTTTTGTTGAAGTAAAGAATACAGAATCAGCTCAAAATCTGAAGTTTAAGTTTTGCCATATATGTCTGGAGAACTCCAATTGACTTCAGTGGGGGGCCACGTGTATGTGTGCAAAGGGAGGATCTGGCCAAAAGACACCACTTTCCAGAGAACAGATTAAAACACAGTGAGAAATACGAAGGTGACAAAGGGGTACAATCATGTAATCCCACATGATTAATAGACTCGCATGCAGCCCCCTGGGGTTTTAGAGTCAGAAGTACAGAGAAGACTGGTCAGTGTGCTCGCACTACTCTAACTAAATCTAAGGCTGAAATCAGATGCATTTCTCAAGCAACTGTTTATCAGACACAACTTTTAAATAAAATTGGCAAAAGGGAAAAAATAGTTTTGGGTGAGAATGGACTAAATATTTCATAGAAAAAGCATTTACTTTTCAACAATGGGTGGAACTTATTTCCAGTCAACTTCAGCTAAACCAGTGGTTCCCAACCTTTTTGGCTCAAGGGCCACATATATCATTCTTACAACCCTGAAGGGACGTGAGTCTCCGCCAGCCGCCCTCTTGCCTAACACACACTGCAGCCGCATGGAAAAAGTACAGCAAAGAGACTGCCTCCCTTCTTGCTGTTCTCCCAGGCCCCTGGCTGCAGCAGGGAAACCACATACGTGCTGCAGCCTTGTGTGCTCCACCTGGGTCCCTAGGCAGTGGTTCCCTTCTTCAATCAATGGGACAGGAAATCAGTGTTCCCCTCCCTCTGGCTCCAGCAGGGAGCCCAGTACCTACAGACCCAGGCAGAGCACTTTCCTCTACCCTGGAGCCAGGGCAGGGGAATACTGATCTCCCCCTCCCTCTGGCTCTAGCAAGGAACCCAGCAGTTCCCATGAACCCACGCAGAGTGCTTTGCTGTGCTTCTTCCCAGGGGAGGGAAGCGTTGATCTGTCCACTTGGTGGCAGGAAGGAGCCTGCAGCGGTCTTTTAGCCCCACAGCAACGTGCTCTGTTTGGGTCCTTAGGCAACAGCGTCCTTCTGCAGCCAACAGGAAGGGAGTGGCAGGCCACACTGAAAGCCCTTGTGGGCCATGGGAACCACTGAGCTAAATCAACTTTCTTACTTTCTTATATTGATATAAGAGTAATCATAGGGGGGTCGGTCCAACTGTTTCTGTTTAAATTCAAATGTTTGGTTATGCTAGTACAGCTTTCCCGGGTAGACAAGGCCATGGACTCTCATTCTCCCACACTGCAAAACAAAATGGGTGAAATTCTGCCTCCACTGAAGTCAATGGCAAAACTGCTATTAATCTAAATTCGGGTCAAGACTTCACACAGTATCTTGTCTATGGAGGTATGTTTATTTAAATTCATCCTTAACATTTTTAATTAATTAAAAGCTATATAAACTAGGTCAAGGTTTGTCAACTTATTGATTTTAATGGAAGCTGCATCCACATATCTGAAGGCAGAATTCGGGCCACTGAGCATTCACTGGGGTTTCCGAGAATAAAAAACAAAGAGCACATACTTCCTTCAGTTCACTCGTGTGCACGCAAAGAAATATTATCGGAAAGCAGATTCTGAGAGGCATAGTATTGTAGTGGCTATGATGCTACCCTAGAGGGACCAGGAATTCTGGGTTCTATTTCTGGCTCTGCCCTGACATATTATGTGACCATGGCTAAGTCATTTCACATCTCTATAACTCTGTTTCCCCCTCCATCCCATTGCTTGTCTTCTCTATTGACATGGTAAGGTTTTGGAGTCAGGGATGCTGTCTAACTCTGAGTATGTACAGCTCCTGGTATAACAGGGCCCACTCTTGTTTGGGATCAGAAGGTGCTGGTACAAGACAAATAATTGATAATAAAATATTGCTTTTGGCCTAAATGTTCAAATTAATTATGCAACTCATCTTTGTGAAGGAATGTTGTTGTGTCAGGCCAGTTGGGGGTGACATACATGTGCCATGCTTCCAGTTTATTACATATCCATTAAGAAGCCAATATAAGTTTTTGTATGGGTGAAATAGCTACTCATTCTCAGGAAACAGGGCAATATACCAGTCATGAGGAGGGATCACATTTGATGCATTCTCTAGTTTGCTGCCACTTTGCAAAGAAGGCAGTGTCATTGTTTCTATTGTTCTTATTCCTCTTCTAATTCAGCTTAAATACACTGTTAGGGGTCTTTTACACTCTGTCTCTCAGAGCCATCCTTTGGGGGGGCCAATGGGACAGTCGCCCCGGGCCCCATGGTTACATGGGCCCTGCACTGTCCCACTCTCAGCGGGGCAGTGCGAGGCCCGCGATGCAGCTCCCCTCCCCTACGGCCGCGCTTCCCTCTGTTCCTTGCTGCTTTCGGCAGCAGGGCGGGCCAGGAGCACTTCCCCTGGCTCCTGAGCTGGCCTTGCTCCTCGCCCCCAGGGCAAAGCAGACAGGCCCAGGGGTGGGGCAGGTGCGCAAGTCCCGGCCTCTGAGCTGGCCTGCTACATCCTGCCCAAAGCCCTCGCTATGGCATCATGTGGCTGGGCAGGGTCCCCGGCCGGGGCCGGCTCCCACCCTGGCGGCGGCCTCGGTTCCCTGGCTGGGGCACTGGCCATGGCCCCTGGCTGTATCTGGAGTGGCGGTAGCCTTGGCTGGGGCTGGGGTAGCCTTGGCCGGGACCAGGGTCGTGGCCTCGGCGCTCCAGGCCACGGCTGCCGCCTCGGCTCCCCAGTGTCCCGGGCCACAGCTGCCGCCTCGGCTTCTTGCTGCCCCAAGCTGTGGCCGCTGCGGCTTCCAGGGCCAGCTCCCCAGGGGCGACCAGGGTCCCTAGGAGGCGGAGCAGGCCAGCCCCTGCACTCCTCACCAGCATGAGGGGGCAGGGGCCCCACCTAGGCTAATTGGCCCTGGGCCCTGCTCCCCCCTAGGGATGGCCCTGTTGTCTCTCATTATCTTTCAGAGCCAAACTTAGTGCACAATCTAGACACTATAAAAGTTTTATTTTCCTTTGGTTTAGATCTATTTCAGTTTGATTGTTCCACATTTGGTGCTCCCCAAAATCAGTAAATAGGAATGAAACCATAATAAGGAAGCCCCTTTCCTGTTGTCATCATCACTACAGAAAATCACAATGGACTTGATTCATCTCCCACTGAAGTAAAGATAATTATTGATTTCAGTAGGATTTGAGCTAGGCAGAGTAAACCGTCTGTATTCATACACGAGTTGCCATCTATATCATCCGATACATCAGATTCCTCTCATTTAAAACAGATACTCTTAGCTACTACTTATTCAAAAAGACATAAAAATCAACCCCTGCCATTTTCTCCTTGGGTACATCTACACTGGAGGCTCTGTTAAGTCGACTTAACCAATGTCGACTTTAAGGCGACTTAAAGTTGACCTTTTTAAGTTGACAGACTCCACAGCCCTGCATCCACACTGGCAGGTGATAGGTTGATGGAGGAGTGGCCAGGAACTCTGCGAGGGGTCCTGGAGGCCAATTAGGTCAACTTAAGGGCTATTCCCCATCTGCACTGGCTTAAGTCGACTTAATAAGCACCCAGTGTGGATGCAGCATTCTGTAGGTCAACTTAACTGTCCTTGAGTTAACCTAAGACTCCAGTGTGGACGTACTCCTTGTTAGGCAATAGGCTGGATGCAGACTGTGGAGAAGACAAATTTCTTATTCTTTTACTATCTTGCATTTTTAATTTAGCTAAAAAAGCTGCAAGATAGTAAAATAAGTCCTTGGAACCCATTGTCCAACAAGAAGTCATATCATACCATATTATTAGCCAAACTAGCAAGTGCTTCGTACCTAACACTGATTAGCTAAATCTCCACAGTGAAGCATGCCATGTAACTTTCTGTGACAAAACAACAAAAGAGATTTCTCTGAATAACCATTGATTTGACTGGAAGTTAGACAAATCCACTCCAACATCTATCTTTGGCATTTTGGACAAAAGGGTATATTTAGAGAGAAACTGTATCAAGCACCAGATAGATGCAAATCTTTAATATAATGGGCTGGTGCAATGCAGCTATTCTGGTTTATACCAGTGTAGAATCATGATCAGAAATTTTAAATTAGAGTGGAATTCAAAAAGATCACACCATTGGGTACTATTCATCATACAGATATATATTTTTCTGCGTATGAGCGCCCTTTGCACTTCTCAGTACTTTACACATAAAATACCCTTCTCTTTTATGATACCAAACACACATTGCGTTTCCAGTTTTTAAAAAAGAACAAAGGAAATGTACAAATAGTAGCAGGTTTTCATCTTGAATCTCTTTTTCAGATTGATATTGCATGACTCAATCCATGCATCTAGGCTGTCTCTATCTTCCTACCCCTTCCTACTGTCTTGCCTACAAACTGCTGCTGGTGATCTGAGACAGAATGTGAAAATATATGATCATGTAACTGATACCCCATCTCCCTCAGCCCCGTTTGTTTCAACTAGCATCATGTCTTGTCACAAACTAATATTGTAGGCTCTTTAGGAGAGAATGTCTTGTATTATATGTCAGTAACATCTTTCACGGTGGAAACCTAGGACCTTTTGGGGCAACCATAATACAAATAGAGCTGATAAGAATTTTTTTTTTTAATGAAAAACTATTTCATCAGAAAATGCCATTTCATCAAAAACAAAACTTTTCACAGAATACCTCAATTGAGAAAGGGAGAGCTATTCCAGAACAATCAGTAGCACAGTGATTAGGGCTTTGAATCTAGCTGGTTCAGAACTGGGATCTCAATCTCTCCTGATGGAACTGGTCCACTTTGTATAAATAATTAAGTACTCGTTGGCTTAGAAACTTGAACCTCAGTCTCTTACGCCCTAAGCAAATGTCCTAAACAATGGGTTATTGACTGTAGTGTAGTGAGAGTGGGGTTTTTCTTTCTATCTTTCTTTCTGTACTGGAGCAGAGACTTGAGGATCTCCTGCTCCTAACCACTGAGCTACTGGGTATTTTGAGGTGAATTTCTCCTGTTGAAGCTGTTCCACTTTGTGTTAAATATTCATTGGGCTAATGAAAAAAAGATACATTGCAGCTCAAGGTTGAGGAACTCTCCTGGAAGGTGGTGGAGGCCTGGTTCCAGTCCCTGCCCCAATGAATATTTTATTATTTATACAAATTGGAACAGCTTCAGGAGAGATTGAGAAAGCTGTGCTCCAAAATAGCCAATAGCCTTGTGTTCAGGGATGTGAAAGACGTGGGTTCAAGTCACTGTTCTCATCAGATACTGCAAGGATTTGAAAACAAGTCTCTCACTTCCAAGGTGAGTGCTCTGCCCAGTGGGCAATATAATGAGGTGGGGTGGGGGTGATCTCCCTCTTTTCCCTCCCATCTATGAGAAAAGAGTGATCTGGCTTAGACACCAAACACCAAGAATGTTCAGCTATGAATTCTGAGAGTAGCTCCTCCCTCTGACCTGGAGCTAGGCACTTAACTAGTTTTGAGGGACAGGCTGTAGGTCAAGCCCCTCTACTCAGCATTGCCTGATGGTCAATATAGTTGGTTCTCTGCTGAGTTTGCTGGATTCTGTGAATCCCATTCTGAGGTGTCTAACTCTTTCCATACTTTGCATAGGGAGCCTGGATGGCCCTGGAGTGGCAGAATGCCTAAAAGTCTTCTTTGTGGATCTAGCCCCAAATCTCTAAACCTTTTGAAATTTTCCCAGTGAAGACATTCACAACGATATTCAGAAACCAAAAATGGAATCTAGGTGCTTAATTCTGCACCCACTGAACTCAGTGGTAAAGCTGCTCTTCATTTCAGTGGGGAAGGATCAGGCGATAGGTGATTATCTCCTAAGAAAGCAGAAATAAGATGCAGCATTATAAACAATATTGGACTAATCACTGATAGAATATTAATGAGATTAGCTCCTAAGGGCAAAATTATTCCTTCCCAGGATAAAAAATCCCCCAGAGATCCCTCCCGCAGAATCCTCTATAGGAAACAAGGTTTGCAAATCAGAAGCCAATTCCTCCATCAGAAGCCAATTCATTTTTCAATCAGAAGCCAATTCATCCTCTATGGGAAACAAGGTTTGCAAATCAGAAGACAATTCCTCAATTTATTTATTCATAAATTAGCCCACATGAAAAATATTAATACTCTCTATTTGCACCTTCTTATGACTTAAAATAGAAATAGGGATCTTTGAGAATTAAAACACTAAAACAAATAATTCTGTCAATAGCTAATATCTTTCATTCCTAGCTGTAGTGCAGAATGACTTGTCGAAATATCCACACAGTTTATAATGCAGCTACGTAGTCTGGAATTCAATCTTCATACAGTATAAAAACAAACCTGATTTAGAGGACTACCAGACAAGCAAGAATCACATTTTTCTGTTAATGTAGATTGTTTTGAAATGTACAGCTCAAATACTTTCCACTACTTTTTGTGAAAAGCTATAGCTACATGTGCAACCTTCAAAGCAAAATAGAAACTCTTGCTTAGTGCTGGCTCTTATTACTTAATCAACATCACTAAATAATTTGACTGTGCACCAAACACCTATAAATCACACATTCTTTCAGGTGCATTGGCATATGAATCCTTTCTGAGGTAAGGAAGTATCTCTAAATAAAAAATCTTTTAAAAAATGGAATCCATTTGTACAAGGCTTACTCTAGTTATTTATATACATAGTTTGTAATTCAAACCATGAATTCAAATTGCTTCTGTGATATATTGGAGCATTAAGTGAAGGGTTTATTTTCTGAGGGGAAAAATCCAGTAACTTACTAGTTACATTTATACAAATATTAAAAGGAGTGAAATGCAAAAATCTTATTTTTAGTCATTTTACTGAACAGGTCTACAAGAAAGGAATACATGAGTTGGGTTCTAAACAGTTGGTTCTGGGAAAACTAAGGAAACTGTTTGTACTGTGTGATTTGTTACAGTTATTAGTTGTATTACAGTAACTCACAGAGACTTCAATCAGAATTTATGCTCCAATGTGATAAGCATTGTATGAACCTCCCCCCATGCCATATGCCTTTTTCTTCCAAAAAAACCTGGACAATTCTTGCCACAGATAGCTTTCACATTCTAAGACTAAGACAAAATGTAATAGGTGAAAGACAAAGGCTATATCTACACTTACTAAAATTAGTTTGAATTAGTTAGTTCGGACTAACTAATTCAAACTAATTTGAGTTAGTTTGAATTAACTTAATTCAAACTAGAAAAAATTAGTTCGAACTAAGCAAGTGTCATACATGGCACTTGCTTAGTTCGAGTTAGTGATCTCCATTGATTTCAATGGGCTGGTTAGTTCAAACTAAGAAATTAGTTCGAATTAACATGGCCACATTGGTTAATTCGAACTAGTTAGTTCGAATTAACCCTTACTTCTAATACACTAGTCGAAGTTATTAGTTCGAATTAAGGAAGCCCTTACTTTGAACTAATGAAAGCCTAGTGTAGCCATGGCTTTAGTTAGTTCGAATTAAGCTTCCTTAATTCGAACTAACTTGCCAGTGTGGACATAGCCAAAGACAACAAGGTAGGAAAGTGGTGAGAAATGCTGGAAGAGTGAGATACATTATAATCCATATGACATTTATAAAATTGGTTGTCATAACAAACCTGTGGTGCTTTTAAAGATTAACATATTGATTGATTGTCATAGTAGCAGGAGACATGACCCAGAATGTTGCTGTGCTCTGGGCAGCTGAGCACAGTTTAGAGCTACTCAGAAGATGCTCTAAATTATGCAGTGGGCTGTACCAATCTCAGACAAGCCCGCAGATGAAGGGAATATAAAGATGGCATAACAGTTTGTTAGAGTGACACAAGAACTGGCACCTTTGTATTCATCCCAATAAAAAAATATGTTCCACATAATACTGTGTAGGATCGGGTCATCACCTGATGTAAATCTGAATATTCTGAATTTTGGCTTAAAAGTGTTAGGAAGGATAGACTAAAAATATAACACTGTTTGTTTGCATAAATAGGATTCATTCTAATTCATCTTTTAAAACATAATTATTGGATCAAGAATATATGACTATCAGATGTCACTTTTCAGCTTTTTGGTGCAATTTGAAGACATTTCACAATATCTATAATAGCAATATATTTTCTTATTCTACATTTACTGAGATATTGCCATCGCCTAGCAGTTTGCACCCCAAATTTGATATAATTGCTACAATCTACTGAGAAATGTCCTCTGGATATAAAGTACATTTTTAGAAAGGTGGCCCCTGTTTTGTGTGTGCAGAATGTATTCACAGTTTGTAATTTAAAATTCACCTTCCAGAGCATCCATCAGTGCACTCTTTCCACAAATGATCATGTTCAAAGAGTATACCCGAAGGGAAAATAGTGTTCTTCTCCCCTCTCTTTCCTATCTCAAAATCTTTTACTGAAAGGACCTAAGTGGTGTTGGTATGAGCTTCTTAATGAACTAGTTTAAAAGGTTCATTTCCACCTAATTTGAATAGCATCATAGGAATTTAATATTCCTTCAGAGAGCCGAATTCTCCATTCCTTACAACCCAAAAATACCTAGTGAGTGGGTGAGTGTTGAAGGAATGAAGGTCTGGGACAAATGCATGTGTAATTACTTACTAATGGGAATTGCATCAATATTTCTGAGGCCCTGACACTGCAAACACTTAGGCACATGGGAAATGTTATTCTGAAACAAGACTTCAAATAAGAGTAACATTATTCATGTGGATGAGGCTGTGCAGTTTGAACACTAAAGCTGTAAAATGAACTGCTCTGAGAAAGCTTCCCCTTTTCAAAACACCCCAAAATGTTACCAAAAATACGTAGGTGAAGCAAATCCTTTATTTGTCCTCCCTTCTTTTTATTCCAATATATTGTCTTAATAAAAGTTTGGAGTTTTTAAACCAAATTCCTTCTCTGGAGATCTTCTTACCATGTCACAATGGAACCCTGATGAAGTAAATAGTCTGCAACAACTGATAATATAGCAATTTATTCCAAGACCATTTTTAGAAAGTTAACGCACATACAACATATAATCCATTTTTCATGTCTCCTTCATGCAGAAGTAAGCTGCATTTAAAGGCATTATACATGCTTGCTGTGTAATTACATTAATCAGCAAGAGCTTCTTTTCTGTGTGCCTTTGCTGTTGCTATGGCAGCATCCACATGTTTGCAAAGTACAGAGCACACACAGACCCATCCTTAATTATACTTACAGAGCTGCTACATTTCAAAGGAAGAAAATAAATACAAAGTTAAATTGAAGATGCTGAAAAGAAGAGATATGAAAAAACACATTTTCAAAACATTTTTATCTTATGGTTTATTTCTTAGCCTATTATAAGTACATTTTAATTCTTGGTTTCCTTCCTGTGTCTGCGGCAAATTCAGAATCAGTCTCCCAGAAATGACAGTGCTCCGTATCTGAACTGACCACAGATCTCCACTTTATGAATCAATATAATTGAAAAAAGTCTTGCAAATCTTACTCAACCGGAATTCAACGGGGCAAAAGGAGCGAGTGTCAGACATGCATCCCCCAAGCAATTAAAATACCAACATAGCGTTCCATTCACTTCATTCTGCCACTTCGGATGCCTTAATGATCTGCTGCTGCCACCCAGTCTGTGCTCTGAGTGCCACTGCATAATTTTGGGTGACATGGTACAGGCTCCATACCAGCAATCTGACTATGGCAACATGAGATTAATCAAGCATAGCTATGGCACACACTGTGCAGCATGCTAAAACATGACTCCTACCCTTCACTGATGTGTAACCTGCACATTGCACCCAGCGCTGACATCAACAATATTTTTGTATGGATAAATAAGGAATTCCCTTGTTTTGAAATTAACAGTCCCCCTGAAGTTCAGTAAAGCCTGTACTGATGCCAGCATTCAGATATGAATTATGTATTTTCAGGGGGTGGAATGGCCTACAGTTATAGTATTATTCATGCCACAAAGATCCATTGGGGAGTAAAAATAATCAGAATGTTCTGGAGTCCCAGATTAACATTTCTGTAGCTTGGCAGTGAAATAAAATTGGTCATCCCCTGTTTGCATGTCTATGGCTGTGCCATGACAAACGTGTCAGGTCTGAGCACTTGGACGAGAATGCTCTGGGGGAAATCCAGGTATGTTGCGTTAAGCGATACTGCTAATTCAATTAGTGTCACTTTTCCACAGTTAATATTCCACAGCCATAGCATGGTGATGGGCCACTGTCTTAAAATATAATATCCATTGCATGCGATTTGCAAATAGTGAGTGGAAGCAGTCCTCTTTTCTACCTTATTTTTCAGCCTGAGCTGGTCCGTTTTCTGTTTTCCAGCATGTACTATTTTCTGGTTGAAAACTGGTGTGTGTTCACTTTATCTGCATTTTCCTGAGGAAACGGCAGCACAGTTGCCTGTGTTAACAGACCACATTAAGATTAGTGCTAAAGTTGTCTGTGGGAGCAGTAGGGGCTCTGATACTCTCACTTATGAGAAGGAGATCTCTGGTGCTCCTGTTATTGCAGTTTGTGAGAGTGTCCTGTAATCTGGTTTATGGAATTTAACCTAACTATCCTATTCTATCAGAACCTAGATATTTATCTCCCCAAATCACAGCAATCCCTTGCTGAGGGACTTGCTCGTTGGGACCATAAGCAGCCAGCACAATTTACAGAGGCCTTTAGATTATGCTAAGCTGAGCTGGGGACTGGAACCAGAGGCCATAGATCTGCGGGACTGCAAAGCTACTCTTTTCCCTCCTTCATTTCTCCCACCTTCTGGCACATGTTGTGTGCTGCTCAACTGGAGCAAAGAATCTGAGCCCTACAGATGGGGCATTAATGCTGCTGTTCACACTCTTGAGAATAATGCTGCTGCTTCTGGGTTTGCGTCTGCCTACAGAGTTCTAGAGCAAATTTCTGTGCTTTACTACGATGATAGAATTTGCCCCACAGTTTTCAGAAAGTACTGGAAACTCAGACTACAAGACTAAAGCTGGTTTCATTGTATAATTATTTGGTCATATATGTAAACTTGTTCTGCCATTGCCTCTCTGAAGAGGGCAGCTGTTACCTTATCAGGGGACAGCACCATTGTCCAACAAGGCCATAGAAAAACTACTATATGACTAATTAACAGAGTGTAACATGTGAATTGAAAATTGTTAATATTCCCAAACATATATTGATCTCCCAGCAAACAATTTTGCAAATGCTTCAAAAAAACCCACTATATTTGAGAATGTTCCCCTCTCCTGGAGGGCAACTAGTGAATAGAGAAAGAGATGGAATGTGTTGCCTATATTGAAATTATTCATGGCAAATTATTCACCTGGCTCTGCTGATGACATCATACTGCTTTAAGTAATTAAAACTGGGCTCCAAATTTTCTACTCACTTTACACCTGTGTATGCAACCCCATATACTCAAGGTTCCACAGGAAGGCATAACACTAACCACACAGGAGAGCTGTTTGAGACAGATCAAGAACTAGTGGGGGATATCTAGGGAGTTCACTTTCCTACCTCAAATGGACCAGAACCTACTTGTCATCTGGTGGATTTTAAAAATCTCTCTCCTTGCCACTTGTGCTATGTAAATGCCCCTGTATGAACTAGTGCCTCTGAACAGACTGATTTGCACATTAGGGACTTGCAAAGTGGTAGCATCATCAAGGCAGAGACTCCTACAATCTTTGGGCCAGATCTGTAGCCAGTGTGAATCTGGAAACCTCCACTGTAGTCAGTAAAGCCATGCCCAATGACACTAGCTGTGAGTCTCTGTCCTTTAAAAGAACACTGATAATAAAATAAAAAACAGGAGGTAGAAATGAAAGGCTTTTACATTTTGGAAAGGTAATGATGCAAAAAATGAATGGCCGGGGGCAAAATAGGATGGTGGATTTGAAATGATGAAGTAACTAATAGGAAAAGAAAAGGAAAGAAAGATAAAGGAAAATGAGGAGAAGGCCCTGTGGTTAACTAATTTATCTTATATCTCCTATACTGTATCTCAGTTTCTACAAAGTCCATCCAGCTCCTACATAGAGTCAATATAACCAGCAAGTATAATATTAAGGATTGAGTGGTGACTTTGATTATGCATCCACATACAGCATTACACACTCACACGCTTAATGCCTGTATGTGACCAACAGGGTCTTCGGATCAGTGTGCAGTGGTACGCATCCTGTTATTGTTCCATCAGAGTAGATGGCAGGAAGCAAGAGGAGGCCTTAGCTTTGCTCTTAATGCACCAGTCAACACACTTGAGCCAGCACAATGGGTGATGTAATGTGCTGCTGGCCCACGCCAGGATCAAATTACATTAGTATTCCCCTGCATCAAGGATGGAGCTGGGAAGGTGTCTCTGAATCCCAGTACCTCCCAAAGCTGATCTTGGCACTTTAAGTACCACTCTCCTCCCTGTGCCTGAAGGTGCCATGGAGCCCAGTAACACAAAGTCATTGTCTACTGAATTTTCAAAGTGCTCATAGATAGTTCCACACTGTATTTCTACCCAGACAATTTCCCTTTTTAGTATTGACATACTCCATTCCCTCCTGTTAGTATTACAGGGCCTAGCACAACAGGGTGATGATCCCCCTTGGGGCCACTGCAATAAAACACCCACAGCTGGCCCACATCAGCTGACTCAGGCTTGCTCTACAGGGCTATAAAGTTACACTGTAGACATTTGGGCTCAAGCTGGAGCTCATGTTCTGAGATCTTGTGAGAGCGGAGGGTCACAGAGCCTGGGCTCCAGCGCAAACAAGCCTGAATGTCTAGAGCTGACATGGGCCAGCCATGGGTGTTTTATTGCCATGTAGACAGACTGTAAGTGCTACTGTAATACAAATCAATGAATAAAAATGCCATATGCTTGCTGACTTAGTCACTCTTTTCCCATCCTTTTTTTCCCTTCCTCCTTGCTCTCACCTCCCTTCTCTTTCAGTCCCTTGCCTCAACCTCTCCTTTCCCATGACATAGCAGATGGAGCTGGCTGTCATGCTCTTTTGCTGCCTTTCCCAGAACACAGGGAATCAGATCATTCTTGGTGGAGGACTCTCGTATCTGTTTATGGGCCATCGAAGTCTGCATTCAGAGGCCTCAGTGCAAGATCCATCTGTATAGTCTGATCAATAGATAGCAATTTGCAGTGTATTTGTTGCTGGTGGTAGAGTGAGTGATGAAATTATAGAGTCATACAAACTGGAAGGGACTATGAGGGGTCATCGAGTCCAGTCTCCTACACTCATGGGAGGACCAAGTACCCTCTAAAACTATCACTGATAGGTGCCTGTCTAACCTGCTCTTAAAAACTTCCAGTGAGGGAGATTCCACAACTTGCCTAGGAAACTTATTCCAGTGGTTAATCACCCTGACAGTTAGGTATTTTTTCCTAATCTCCAAACTAAACCTCCCTTGCCATAATTTAAGCCCATTGCTTCTTGTCTTATCTTCGGCAGTTAAGGAGAACAGTTTTTCTCCCTCCTCCTCGTGACAACCTTTTCATAGAATCATAGAATAATAGGGGTGGAAGGGACCTCCGAGGTCATCTAGTCCAACCCCCTGCTAAAAAGCAGGACCACTCCCACTAAATCACCCCAGCCAGGGTTTTGTCTAATCGGGCCTTAAAGATCTCCAAAGATGGAGATTCTACCACCTCCCTAGATAGCCCATTCCAATGCTTCACCACCCTCCTAGTGAGAAAGTTTTTCCTAATATCCAACCTTGACCTCCCCAGCTGTAATTTGAAACCATTGCTCCTTGTTCTGTCCTCTCTTACTACTGAGAACAGCCTAGCTCCCTCCTCTTTGAGCAAGTAGTTGAAGATTGCTATCAAATCTCCCCTCAGTCTTCTCTTCTGTAGACTAAAATAAGCCTAGTTCCTTCAGTCTCTCCTTATAGGTCATGTGCCCCAGCCCCCTAATCATTTTTGTTGCTCTCCGTTGGACTCTTTCTAATTTGTCTAATTTCTAATTTAGATACTTGAAAACTGTTGTCATGTCCCCTCTCAGTCTCCTCTTTTCAACAGTTCACAGTCATGTTGGAAGGGCATAACAAGCGGGGTACTGCGGGGATCAGTTCTAGGTCTGGTTCTGTTCAACACATTTAATTATATTAAGTAATTATACACATTCTATCTAATCACGGTTGTTGCTAAAGATCTAAAATTTGCATACGCTAGGCAATACAGATGTATTTTTTTTAAAAAATCTGTTTTTTCCAGCAGTTAGGCCTGTCACTTTAACTCTGTTTTTTGTCCTTGAACACTGTTCTGGTATTCAATATATTTATATCATCATCTGAATATATTTTGAGCATCCACCATGTGCTAGGCTCTTTCTAAACATATATAAAGACATTGTCTTTGCCATGAACTACTAGTAATCCAAGAGGGTGGGGAATGCCTGGGCTTTGATTTGATAGCAATATTAATAGAATTGCATGCAGTAGCCCGGAGGGAGTGCTACAGAGAAGTGCCACCAGCAATATCCTCCTTGGAAAGCAAGTGCAAGATGTTTTTAAACTGATGAGATTTTGTGTGCTCAGTTTGAGTACATTAAAGGAACCTGACTTGCAGAGGGCAATTGTTCATCTCTTTCTGAAAATTAAGTCCCTTTCAAGCATCTCAAATTGAATAATATAAAAGGTAGATACATAAAACTATTAGTCACTTCTGTAAATCTGAATCTAGTGCTTTACTTCTGTATTAGATCTGTCCTGTTCTCTGATCCTTTTCTGAATGACATCACTGACATGGTTCCATTAGGCATTACATTTGTGATTTTATCTTAAAGGGCCCCAATTTTTTAAAAAAATTCTAATACAAAGAGATTTAAAATTGATATAAGGTGACATGTACTAACAACAGTGCACTTAAACGTTGGAGATTGAACACATTTAACAAGGCTATCTTTGGTAAATGAGAATTGAGAGAGCAAAGGTCTCGATTGTCTTTTACCCTAAAGCCCTTTAGACCATTCTGACAGTGTAGAACTTAAATGGGTGTAAATTATACTCCACTTTAATGCTCATTTACACTACCAACACATTTAAAGGGACCTTGGTGAGAATCAGACCCTAAGGCCTAGATCTTCAGTGGTATTAAGGTGCCTAATTCCCATTGACAGTGGTGGATTAGGGGCCACCTCAACAGTGCCCCCCCCCACTTTGGGCCCTGCCTCAATCCCCCCTCTCACCGGGGCCCCCCCTCCAGCCTAAGGCCCTGGCCCTCTGCTGGTGGGCCAGCACTGGGACACAGCCTAGGACCGGAGGCTGGCCCCTGCCCGGCTGGTCGACCCCCAAGGATAGCAGGGCTGACTGGTGCAGGGTGTGGCTTCCACTATGGCCCTCCAGAGCCACGGGCCCTGGAAGGCCGCACTAGAGGTTGCACAGCATGGCAGCCTCCCCGCCCCTGGAGCAGAGTGACCAGTCGTGCTGGCCCGCCTCACCTCGGGGAGCAGACCAGCTGGATCAGGGGCAGGACAGGAGCTCTGAGCCCAGGTCCAGCCTCTGGGTTGGCCTGCCCTGCCCCCAGAGGCAGGCCAGCTGGCCCCGGGGCAGAGTGGGAGCTTGGCATCAGGCCCAGGGCAGCCCCACCTTTCCCCCCCCGGCACCAGCATGGCAGGGGCCCAATAGGCCCATGAGGTAATCTATCCCTGCCCATTGATTAGGAGTACCTTTTAGGATTAGGAGTACCATTTAGGATTTAGGTCCAAGGGACTGTCCATAAATTATGTAAAACATTTTTATGGTGTTTATCAAGACACCCCTTATAACACTGAAACAAACACACACAATTAAGGACCACCCATATCCTAATGTGCTGTGCCCTAAGTGGCTAACTTTATTAGCAATTCAAATCTCTTCACCATTCTTTGATACAACCTCACCTATGCATTCTACTCCTGACCTAGAATGGCCATTTATAGAGATGAGAGGGTCTTTTAGTCTGCGTACCAATTCACTCCTTGGCATCTTTGCTGAGACTGCCAGCAAAGGGCAGCAGTTGTGGTGCTGATGTTTGTTGCATGTATATATATGCCCTAGCAACACCTTTGCCTACTTATTTCGCTCAGACAGCTGTACAGCTGACAGATACTAATGATTTGGGGCCATTTCAAACCTGAGCTAGTTTTCATCTGATGACTAAATGATGAAAATGTCTATAGTTCATCACCAGTCCCCTGAGATCTTCCATCATCTCATTATCTTGCATTTAATAATTTTTTCTCCCATAAAAGCTCAGACATACTGTTCTAAGAAGTGATAGCACTAAAATGATGTCACACACTCACCTTTCATGGCTGGAGGCCTGGAAAGAGAGCTGTAAGCGTTACTTATCCTAGAAAATGGAGATCTCTTGTTAGCTTCACAGCTAAAGCTGCCGCTATGTGAGCCTGTGTTCTTGGGTCAAGCCTCCAAAGAGAGGCAGATTCCTCACAATTGTTCCATTTACTGGCTTAACACTCCTGCCACACCCTACTGTTGTGGGGGTATGACATTCTCTAGATTTGTCACCAGCAAAGAGAAGATCAAACAAACCGAAAAAGAAAGTCAAAAGGAAAGAGATCATTTAAAGTAAGCTGAATTATGCAGCAATCACAGAGAGAAGAACCAAGAGACTAGGATAGGAAAATTACTAAAAAAAATGTATAGCAACATCTCTCTTGTCCCTGTATCAGACTTGAGGCAGTGCTGGTAAACCCATTTTGATGATAAGCTAAGCAAAGCTAAACTGTGCCCAAGACTTCAAAGTAAATAAATAAAAACAATCTTTTGTTGTTGACTGTTTCTCTGGTTGAAACGCAGTCACCCTTTTAGATTTATAGCTGATCATTTTTACAAGCATTACAAATCCTAAAGAGAGCACCAGCAATTCGCTTCATCCTGATTCAGCTGAACCTGAAACAACAAGCAAACAGTTGCCAAGTAACAGATGACCTTCTAGCAAAGCAGAGAAGTAGTCACTCTCCTATCGTGTACAAATATTTCAGACATGAAGCTGCCACCACACTTCCCTGGTGATAGAGCAGACAGCCAGAACCTCCCAGGAAATAAAAACAGGTTTAAACAGAGCGGCCAACACATCATTAAGAACCAAATAGCATATTTGCTCTATTCATTTCTACAGGAGTCATCAGAGCTGAGTTAGAACAATTCAATGCAATGGATACAGCAAGATCAAGGTATGAAAATCAGGACAGGCTAATTGTCAATTTGAAGAGGGAAAAATGTGGCTGTTTCTGCTTCTTTCATTTCTTTATATAAAAGCCATGAGAAAAGTATCAAGCAGGATCTACATCTCCTGGTAGACAAAGGGATTTCCTGCTCGTCTCAGCAGTAGCAAATCACCTCATAATTCACAGTTCATGTACATGGTGAGATGTATTTTACTTGATCAGTAGGCCTTGTGAAGGAACTTCTGCATACTTGTGAATTTCATCTATGAAATGTATTGTCAATTAGCAAATTGTGGAGGATACAATACAGCTACAGTAATGAATGATATACTAATGTAGCAATCTGGACATCCCACCTTTGCTGGTACCTCATACTACTGGTTTTTAATTTTTTTTAATATTGAATAGATGTCTTCAGGTTTGGGGGTTTTTTTTAACCTTTTTCATTTGTATAAATCTCATCCCACTTTGCCTGTGTGAAGTTCATTAGTTACTATGGAAACAATACGTAATTTGTGTGAAAAGAGTTTAGTGACATCCACCTGTATATTACAAAGTTAATTTATATCACTAGGGCCGGATTTAGGAGCAAGCGACCCAGGCTTGGGGATTACTGGGCTCAGGGTATTGTTTTTGTTGTTAGCAACAAAAGAGAATATAGATTATTTGATGTAAAATGTTTCTGGGTATTCAGTATGTGGATGCATTTTTTCACTAACCTGCTTGGATGTTCATACAATCTTGTAGAACCTTCCAGAAAAAGTCACCCGTCATTTTATGGACTATTCCAAATGAATGGAGGTTGTGTCTACACTCAAGCTGAATAAATACATAGATTCAGAAAACCAGTGCATAATTAAGGGAGAAACTCAAAATTGGGAAGTATGCTCGAGTATCTGAGCTCAATTACCCTCTTCCTTACTAAGAATAATTTGGCTTTCCAGGGTTTATAGATAAATTGTTCACTGAACATAATGTTAATTTCCTTGGTTTGGTAGAGCTCCTTGGGAAATATGACAATATCATGCATCAGCATCTATGGCTATGTCTACACTCAGAAAGTTAGATCGACTTTCTTAAGTTGACTTTCTAAAGTTGACTTTAAGTCGACCTTATTAAGTCAACTTAGAGAGTCTAAACAAGACTCTTAAATTGACTTAAAGGTGCTCCTATTAAAGCGACTTACAGAGTCTACACTAGACTCTCTAAGTTCACTGGATAGGTGGAGGGAGAGCCAGCCTTGCAGGGCTGGCTCTCCCCAGACCAGGAAGCCACTTGTGGCTCGTCCCGGCGAGAGCCAGCTGGCTCTCCCCAGGACAAAAAGCCGCTTGCAGCTCATCCCGGGAGAGCCAGCCCTGCAAGGCTGGCTCTCCACGGGACCGAGAAGCTGCTCGCGGCTTGTCCCGGGGAGAGCCAGCTGGCTCTGCCGGGACTGAGAAGCCACTCGTGCTCGTCCCAGCAGAGCCAGCTGGCATATGGCTGGCTCTGCCGGGACCGAGAAGCCGCGGGCAGCTCTCCCAGCTCCCTTCTCCCTGGCACCACTCAGGTCCCTGGGAGAAAGGAGCGCGGGTTCCCTTCTGCCCAGGACAATGGGGTCCCGGGGAGAAAGGAGTCCCGCGGTCCCTTCTCCGGACCGCGCTCCAGCTGACAGGGAAACCCCAGGGTAGAGAAGCCTAGTGTAGACAAACCTGCTTAAGTCAACTTAATTTACAAGTGTAGCCGCTCTCTCTGTCGAATAGTTCATAAAGAAGCTATGGACCATTTCTGCAACAAAACAATTCAAAATGAATTGATTGAGGTTCGGGCAAGGAATTTGCTTTATGTCTGTGGATGACTCTGCTGTTTATAAACATTTTGAATGAAAATAAAATAAAGCTTCAGGACTGCCATGCCAAGGTTATGACAACGGCACGAAGATGAAGGGGAAAAAAATGACATCCCGACAAGGATAATTGCGCTGAATCCAAGAGCTTTCTTCATGCCTTGTGGCTGCCATTCTCTCATTCTGGTTGTGTAAGATGCAGCATCATCTTCGTTAGATTCAGTATGTTTCTTCATGTACTGCAAAGGATATACATCCTGTTTTCAGGATAAAGTCAGGGAAATTGAGCTTAGACGCCTGAGCACATTCTTCCAATGTTGGATTTCTATATTAATAATGCACTGGTTTACTGAATCTATGCATTTATTCAGCTTGGGCTTGGACTCAACATCCATTTATTTGGAATAGGCCTGGTGACTTTTTGTGTTGCTGCAGAGCATCAGCTAAATTATGCCAGTAAACCAGATCACTGGCTTCTAATTTCTGGTCTCAGCTATGTTTTGGCACAACACTCTGTTCCAAGTAAATGTGGTAAGCAAAGCATTACAAACAAAGTTGATGCATGTTGCAACTGGTACTACTTTGATCACAATCTGCCTTGATTTCATTGTGACCTATGGAGAAAATGGATTTCAAAACACCATCACTGTTGCCAAAGAAATGGTGGAAAACTTAGCAGTCGAGCCTGTCTTCAAGGAAACTCATATTCATTCGAAGAAGATACAGTTTGGCTCCGAGGGCAGAGATGAGGTGATGAAAAGAAAAATTCAAAAAGGATGTTTTTTGCTTACTTATTGACAATGTTCAAGTGTCCATCAAAGAAAGGTTTGGACAAAGGCAGTACCACCAAAAGACATGCAGATTTTTGTATGATCTTAGTAAGCTGACATCAGACAGAAAAACACTTGAACAATAGTATAGACCTTCACTGGATGCTGATACATGGAAATATTTGGATGTCAATGAGAAGTCCTATATGGTGAATTGGACAACATCAATCACATTTTACCATATGGGAAGCAACTCCATTTCAAGTTCTCCATTTCATTCAAAATGCAGGGTTAAAGGATACTTTCCCTAATGTGTGGATAGTTTTGAGGTGTCTGCTCACATTGCCATTCAGTCACAAGAAATGAGGGCAAGTTTTCGCAGGTCAGGCTCACTAAAACATATCTTTGATTGATGATGGTCAATCAGAGATTGACACCAATTTCTGTTTTATCGCTTGAAAATGCCATTGGCCAGTCTTTGGAACCCTCTGATGCCATGCTTCAGTTTGTGAGTGCAAAGGTGTGAAAAACAATCATTTGAACTAAAGGACTTGGGTTAACATTGTAAGGCTAAGACCTACGGTAACATTTTTTAAAATGGGTCTACCCAAATGTTGGTGCACAGTTTGATTGCTTCATGTTACTACATTTCACTTAATCTGAAAATTAGAAAGCTTTTATAAACTTAGAGGAAATATATATATTTTGCTTCTATATGGCATGAATAAATGCAGATTTACAGATCCAAGCATGCAAATTTCTTGTCTTGTGCAACAGGGGCAAATCAGGCATGCAAATCATGCATCAAAGTTGTGAAATGGATTACAAATTCAATAAAAAATAAGGTATTTAAAGTTTAACAAATGGAGGGGCGGGCGCCAAAGATGTTCCTTGCCTGGCATGCCATTTGGTCTAGAACTGGCCCTGTATATCACCGTTGTGAAATGTAGGAATTTCTGTGATGGTTATCATGACTCTCTGTATGTGAGAGAGTGAATATATATGTGTCTTTGTATATGGATGAATCAGTTCAGTTATATACAGATGCAGCAAATAGCTGAGGTATAGAATATAGAATATACTGCTATATGTTACTGATATACTAAGATACATGGCTGGAGAGAAACAAGGAATTCACTCCAATATTTTTACTTTTCTTCTTTTGTACAAATGTGTTTGTCTTCATTATGTTCAGCAACATTTAAACATCAGCAATTTAGTTACCACAGAGAACATTTTATGATACAAAACAGCTCGTGGCAAAAATGCAGTACTGCTGAGGGAACAGATAAGTAAAACAAACAGAGTGGTACATGAAAAGAGAAGAAATCATATTGTGACACATTTTGTAAATAATAAATTATTTGTAATAATAAACTTAGACATGAGTTTGGTAGGTATCTCATATGGCAACATAAAATAAGTTTCTCCCACTGATACTTGTGTGATATTTTCAGAAGCCAGTTATGACTATTCTGTTCACGCCTGCTGAAGGAACGATTACTGAGTTTCACTTTAAGTATGTTTCAGTTAAGAAGTGGTATTATGGCGGTTTAAGAATCTGAAAAGGGCTAAATTGTGATATTAAACCTCAGCACTACATTGCAGGTAACACAGGCTTGAAATGTATCCTAAAAGGTCCTGGGAGAATTATGTGTGAAAAGGCCAATTTTTGGAAAGTGGCGCTTCTGTTCATGGAAATGACCACAATGCTAACTTGGAAACTCCTCTTATACGAGGTTAATCATTTGCAATACCAAAGATAACTAACTTAAGAATTTGCCAACATTTCTATAATTAATTTAGTCTATCAAGATATGCGAAATGGCTTTTTTGAGCATTACTGTGTAATGCAAATTTAACAATGTCAAGAATATTAATTTCTAAATAAAAGTTGATTTATGATAGGTGTTTCAACGATGCGAACAGCCAGCAAAGATGAGTGAAATAGATTTCATCCTGTAAGATGCTGAAACCAGGGAAAATGAAATTAGTGAAAAATCTTTACTAGGACAATGGAACTAATATAGAGATAGGTTGTATGTACTATTCTTGTAGCCATGTCAGTCCCAGGACATTAGAGCGACAAGTTGGGTGAGGTGACATCTTTTATTGGACCAACATCTGTTTGTAAGAGAGACAAGCTTTTTGGGATGTGATATCTACAGTGTATAAAATACTGGAAAAATCAAGTATAGCTCCAGATGGTTCATGTGATTATATACACTCTTTTCATTTTAAATGTTGAGTGGATCAGTGAATCCTAGTTCTCAGAATAGTGAGAGTAAAATGTTCTATTAAAAGTAAGATGAATCATTGGCAAAAGCCCTATAAAAAACACCTTCACATAGCAAACTACATCACAGAAATTTCAACTCCAGTTTCATTATCTGGTCCAAATGATGTCATTAAATGGCAGGCTATAAAAGTGAAGGATCTGACTCTGATCAATGTCTACAATCTTAATCTGTCAACTTGTCTTCTGCCTTCTTCACCTTCTCAGAACCTTCAGTTTAATTATTTTAATTCACACCATTCTTTTAAGGATTCCACTGATGATGTGGATGGAATTAGGCTATAGGAATGGGTGTCAAAAGTTAACCTACAGCTTTTATATGATCCTAAGCAGCCACCCACTTTTCATAGAAAAAGATGGACCTCAGGTTCTTCTCCTGACCTAGCCATTTCTACAAGTGGATAACACACTTTGGTAGTCACAGAGCATAAAGTGCTCGATATGCTTCCTTGATCCCGGCATCAGTCATGTGTGATCACAATGAGCATTCAAACTCCAGCTACAAGTGATTTCCAGAAACTTCGGTGGAATTTCTGGAATGCAAAGTAGGGTCTGTTCCAGTCCAAGTAGGAGTCTCTTGTTGATAATCTCTTAAAATCAGATATTTGGAACAACATAAGTGCAGTTTACCAAGCTTTCTCTCATAAAATTCTGATGGCTGTAAAGAAATCTACAGGTTAGAGATGCTATCAAAATTAATTATTGGATGGTCATATGATATAATCAGACTGTATCTTCCAAGAACAATCAGGAGGCTTTTGAGAAAAGTACAGACCTTTTTCACATTCTAGATCAATCCACACAAGAAATATGGTAAGAAACTGTTTTAAATTGAATTTCAAGCATTTTATTTGCAAAGCTTGGGAAACTGTTAAGAGACTGAGAGGAGCTTCTATTCTGGGTAAGAGAGAATACCCAATCACAGCAAATTTCAGCATGTTCTGGTTCATAGCCAATGGCAGAGCGTCTAATTGAGAAAAAAAGCTTTCAGCTGTGCATTTAAAATAGTGGTTGCTGATAGGCAAGTTCTGTGGACATGGAATTGATGGCTCTTTTTACTGAGCAAGAGGCTCAATCTGGCTATACATCAACTGCAGTATAAGAAGGCTCCTAGTGTATGTAACATCCACAAGTTCATCTTTCTCTTTTGGCCAATCACCAAAAGCTGACTGGTTTGACTTTGTATTGTTGTACTCAAGAGTGCAGCATCCCAAAAGTCTGGTGGAGAGCCAATGTTGTTGGTGCTTCCAAGCTACTGACTAATTTTTCTGCTGTTTGTTATCTATAGGTGAGAGAGAAACTAATGTTGATGCAGATCAGTGAGGTAGTTGGTCTTCAGCTGCCTCACATACAGGCCAGATTCAGGAGAGGATCATGCACCCAAGATTCATAGGGTGCATCTACACTTACAAGTTAGGTTGACTTAAGGATGCTTCAGTCGACCTGAACAAAGCCGCGTCTACACTGGGCTTTTATTACGTCGATTTAAGCATTTTCTTAAGTTGACCTAAGGAAAGCTTAAGTCGACTTAATAAAACCTACTTTTAGGTCGACTCAGGGCTTAAGTTGACTTTTTAAGTTGAGTTAAGCCAGTGTGGATGCCCTAAGTCAACCTAAGCCCTAGGTCGACCTACTCCCTGCCCGGCTGAGGAGCCCCAGAGACCGCCCTGGGCTCCAGCTGTGCAGCAGGGGAGTCCCAGCGGTGAGAGAACCTCGCCACAGGGCTCCCGTGCGGCACAGGAGCCCCAGCTGGTGGGAAACCCCCCCTGCCCCAGGGGTCCCTCTGCGCAGGCTTGCCGGTTCCCGCGCTAGGGCTCCTGTGCCGCGCGGCTGGAGCCCCAGGGCCTGGGAAGGTTTCCCCCGGCTGGGGCTCCTGTGCCAAGAGAGCCCCAGTGCGGGGGGTAATCCCCAAACTGGGGCTCCTCGGTCACGTGGGAGTCAGCATGCCTCTATGGAGGAAGCCCCGAGGCGGCGGGGGTTTCCCTCCCAATGGGGCTCCCCTGCCCCGGGAACCGGCATCCCCAAGCAGCTGGAGCCCTGGGGCAGCGGGGGTTTCCCCGCCGCTGGGGCTCCTCTGCTGCGTGGGGAGCCCTGGCCATGGCCGCAAGTGAATCCACCACTGCTGGAGCCCCGGCCAGGGCAGCGGGGGAATCCTCACCCTGGAGCCCCAGCTGGGGTGGTGGGGGGAATCCCTCCCTGCTGGAGCCCCAATTGGGGCCCCAGCTTCCCTCTTCCCTGGGAGCTGCGGCTCTCTGGCGACCTAGCCAGTTGACTTAAGTATCTAGTGTAGATGCTCTAAGTCAACTTTACAAGGTCAACTTTAAGTTGACCTGAATATCTAGTGTAGACATGCTAAGTCGACTTAACAAAGTTGACGTAATTTAACAAGTGTAGACATAGCCATAGATTCTAAGACCAGAAAGGGTTATTAGTTCAGTATAGCACAGGTTATACAACCCCCTCAAAATAATTTCTAGCATGGATCTAATAGAAAAACATTCAATTTCGATTTTAAACACATATTGTTTGCTTGTGTCTAGTTTACCAAGTGATCTAGAGTTCTGTGAATCAGTGATGTGACCCCTTCACTATTTACCATTCCCCCAATTTTTGTGTCATCTGCAGCCTCTATTAGTAATAATTTTTTGTTTTCTTCCCGGTCATTACAGTTACATTGTGAGACCTGTCATTTATAACTCACTTATCCTTTCTAAATACTAGCAGAATGAAAAAAGTTTTATCATCATCATATGATAAGTCTGTATTATCTGTTTTTATTCCCAGATACAGATCAGAAATATTTATTTACCCTTCTTCTTTTTCTGCATTAGTATGGATTATTCTACCATTTCCATCTAGAAGTGGACCTATAACATTGTCAGTATTCTTTTAATTCCTAATATATTTTTTAAAATCCTTCTTATTGTCTTGCTCCTGGGTCACCTAGCTTATCTTATTAATTTTCTACCCCTCCTAACTTCTGATTTATATTCATTATCACCAGCTTCCCCTTTCTTCCAGTTGTTACATTTTTTTAATTACAGCTGCCTTCACTTCCCCTCTGAACCAAGTTTGCTTTTTTAACTAGCATAGCTTTCTTCCTCACTCATAGGCTTTTAGTAGATATTCTTAAATGATTTCCTTTTATCATTTAAATTTTTCTGATTAAACTCTTCCTCCCAGCTGATTTAGCTTGTATTTGATTTTGGTTTTGTGAAATTGGCCCTATTAAACTACCAAGTAAATATATTCCTGATCTGCGCTTTATTCTGCTTATGCATTGTACATCTGATCAAATCATGATCACTTATACCTAAGATATCATTAACTTTTAGTTCTGCGATGAATTTTTCTCTATCTGATAGGACAAGCTCTCATGTAGAATTCCCCCATGTTGGCTGTAACTTTTTGAGTTAGAAGATTGTCATTTCTAAACATTATAATGTTTAGAAATTCCAAGGATGTTTTAGCATTGGCAGCAGGAGACCTCCAGCATATTTCACTCAAATTGATTAGGTATTCTGTTAGTTTCAAGGTATAGAATCTGTTTGGATCAGGAAAGAAAGTTGGGGCACCATACTGCCCTGATGTCAGCCTATGACATGATGTGGAATGTGAGCTGACTATCAAGCTGCTGGAAGTTATTCTATGCAGGCTGGTGATGCGGTTCATTCAACAAATGATTAGCAACCAAATTTTCATTCTGGAGGTTGGGGAGAAAATCTGTTGTTTTAAACATCTCTGCACTGGCCTTTCATAAGGGCCAGTTTTGGCTCCTCTTTTGTTCAACATATACACATATGACATTTCTGGAACATGGGCCAAGACGTGTATTCAGATGACAACTGTATTGCTGACACTGGAAATGACTTCCACAGGATTGAAGGGAATCTCAGCTAATACATGGATATTTGACCACTTACTTCTCATCATGGAGACTAATTCTCAGTGAAACCAAGACAGTGGCAACTACTTTCCATCTAAACAATCATTTTATCAATCAACCCATCTTGATCTGTGTCCAAGGAGAGCTACTGCCATTCCATTCAGTTGATATGAACACTGGCAGGAACCTCCGGGAGAGCAAAGCCTTTTGTACGTCTCATACCTCTGTATTAACCCTGGTGTTTGCTCCAGCTGAATACTTTTCTGTGGACAGAGAGTGTAAAGCTGCCACATTCAGTGCTGATAGATGCAGAGTTACATTTGGCCACTAGTATTATTAGTGACTTATTGAATCACAGACCAACCTCCAGTCTGTATGTGCCTTCATCACACATTTGATGAGATGCCATTACTCCTGGCACCTGTAGAGCTGATTGTGACATCCCTCTCTTGCAGTCCAGACTGGTGTGCTGCTGTGTCACCCCAATTCTCCATTCCTGGGCCCCGACTTACCCCACTTTGCTGTGTGAACCACCACTCCTGAGTCAGCTCACGCCCAACAAAAGGAGGCTTCTTGTACTAGCACTCATTGGCCCAATCCAATCCAGAAAGCTTTAGCTCCTCAGAAGTTCTTCTTCAAGAATTCCTTACATTTGAGTGCTTTTGGCTCTCATGGTGGTGGGGATATCAAACACATGATCCAGTGGAAAGTTTGCAGGATTGCTTCTCACTTTCTAATAACCATTTCTGGGCCACTGCTTATGGCTCTGGCAAAGCTGGATATCATAAATGAGGAAAGGGAAAGAGAGAATGAGGTGTGTGATGATGGCTTTACGGTAATGGAGTTGTGACGCATTAAAATCATCCTCAGGCACAAATTAAAATAGGTTATGGAAAGCTGTACCTTATGCCAACTGTCTCTGTCTACAGGAGCCATTACATGAGCTGGGAATTGCTGGAACATATACACGCCCTGGCTATGGCTCCCTATGCTGGCTGCAGGGAGGAGAGTAGCATAGAAGCCACTTCACACCACACAAGGATCTCCCTGCACTGGAAGGATACTGCCCTGGCCAACTGTAAGGTAGCTTTTGGCAAGCAAGGTGGCACAAATCTGACCTAACACAAGGGAGAACCTGGCCCTCAGATTCTGAATTGAGTGCACTCATCTCTGTTATAGGAGTCATTGCTGAGTGTCAAATTTATTTGGCAGTCCTTGATATGCTGGGTCTTACAATGCAGCTTCAGCATCACCTCCATTACTTTTTCTTGCCATTCCAATGACAATTATTGGTTTTAACTGGAGGAAATGACAACTGGACCAACTTGGAAACAAAGGTTAAACTACATGAATAACAAAAAATGTCTGATGCTGGATATTTATCTTGCTTTTGACTCTGGGAATCGTTCCATCTTTCAGTAATGCAATGCTGTGTCAATAAGGAAGACTGTATATGTAGCTGCAGTCTTTGCCTTCCATTTTCAGTCCAGAAAACTGATAGACATTAATTTTCTAGATAAGGGGTATAATTTTCTCCAAGAACTTTCTATATGCATTCCATAAAACACCTTCATAATTTTATCAGGTATTCCATAACTTTCTAGCACTAGGCTGCTCAGGAGGATCTTCTACCGTAGTATGTCACTTGGGGGTCATTCTACAAGGTGGTTCTTCTGCAGTTTTGTCATTATGATAATGAATGGCTATTTAAGGAACATCACATCCCAGTCAAAACTTTGAAGAGTTTAACCTGTTTTATCTCCTATTTACTCTTATATCTAGAAGCCAGTATAAATTTTGTTAAAGAAATTGCACAAATGGCTACATATCCCTATCCTTCTATCCACTATTAGTTTTATACTGTAGCATCTGAGCTCCTTTCACATAAAACCAACATCAATAGTGAAGTCCCTAGTTGACTTAAGGAAAACAAAGTCGACTTAATGAAAATTAAGTCGACTTTATTAAACCTACTTTTAGTTCGACTTTAGCTTAAGTCAACTTTTTAAAGTCGACTTAAGCCAGTGTAGACCTGGAGTAGCCCTAAGTCGACTTAGGGCTACTCCAGGACCCCCCCACTGCCCTCCCTGCTGGGGGAGGAGCCCAGGCGGAGCCTGGCATGCCCCCCCCCACAGGGCAGGGCAGAACACTGCCCACCCTGCCCTTATGCCCTGCCAGGGTCCCTGTCCCCCTTTGCCCCATTGTACCCAGGTACAATGGGGCAAAGGCTGAGCCCCCTGGCACTGGGCAAGGGGTGCCCCCCCTGCCATCATGGACCTGCCCTAGGTCCCCCTAGCCCCCAGAAGTTGACCTAGGCATCCAGTGTGGACGCTCTAGGTTGACTTTGTAAGTTCCCCCCTTAAAGTCGACTTAGTTAAGTTGACTTAGCTAAAGTTGACCTAAATTTACAAGTGTAGACATAGCCTTGGAGTCTCTGGCACATCTCTCTTTTTAGGGTTAAAAGTCTGCATGGGGTAGTATTTTGTTTGTTTTTTTATTTTATTTTATTTTTTTTGTTGGGGACGGAAAGTATGATAGATGTATGAGAATAAAAGGCATGTTCAAATCATGAGCATTACTGATGGCTCTGTTAAATTGGAAGTTTGTGTAATATTTTCTAAAGATGGTGAGACTTGATTTGCCTGATCTCCTCTGAAAGATTGTGCCATAGCCAGATCTCCTTGATAGAAAACGCTTTGTCTCCAGCTTTCACATGCTGTGTCCTTGACTTTGTAATCTGCATTGTGCTTGGCTTTGTCATCTGCATTGAGGAGCACAGCTGTCACAGAAGTTCTTAGGTCAAAATGTGGTTTTTGGTGTAGCTGAGGCTTAATCCACTAATTGCTTTAAAAATCAGCACGAGGCCATAAACAGACATCAGAAGCTAACTGGAACCAGTGGAAACACTTGAGCATGGATTTAATGTGCTCACAGCAGATTGAGTCATGGAGAATGCAGGCAATCACATTCTGTACCGCCTTGAGCCTGTGTATTGTTTTCATGTGTGGTTCAGATACAATCAATAAAGGATTAGAAAAAGATGCTTTATATACAGTGATTAACTCAAAGAACTCAATCTCTTTAGTTTAGCAAAGAAAAGGTAAAAGGGTGATGTGATTGCAGCCTATAAGTACCTGCATGGGGAACAAATATTTAATTATAGGCTTTTCAATATAGCAGAGAAAGGCTTAACACACTCCAATGGCTTGAAGTAGAAACTAGGCAAATCCAGATTGGAAATAATGTATAAACATTAATGTATAATATATAAACAGTGGAGTAATTAACCACTGGAACAATTTACCAATCGTTTTGCTGGACTATCTACTACTGACTTTTTTTTAATCAAGATTGGATGTTTTCCTAAAAGATATGCTCTGAGGATTATTTGGGGGAAGTGCTATGGCCTGTTATACAGGAAGCCAGACCAGATGACCGCAGCTATCCCTTCTGTATTTGGCATCTATAAATCTATTAATGAGTTATGGTAATCCAGTTTGGAGATGACAAATACATGGACCATTGTGGCCAGATCCTCATCTAAAAGGCCAGGATTTAAGTTTCCTAGGCTATGTCTACACTTGAAAATTTAAGTTGACTTAGTGAGTCTACACCTAAATTTTAAGTCAACTTTGGGGGGAACTTACAAAGTCGACCTAGAGCATCGACTTCTAGGGGCCAGGGGGACCTAAGGCAGGTCCACGGGGGTGGGGGGGCACCCCTTGTCCAGTGACAGGGGGCTCAGCCTTTGCTCCATTGTAGATAGGTACAATGGGGCAAAGGGGGACAGGGACCCTGGCAGGGCATAGGGGCAGGGTGGGCAGGGCTCTTAAGTCAATTAGTCTTAAGCCTTAAGTCGAACTAAATTGACGTTTAATAAAGTCGACTTAATTTTCATTAAGTCAACTTTATTTTCCTTAAGTCGACTTAAGCAACTTGCTTAAGTTGACTTAAGGAAACTGTAGTGTAGACGCAGGGTAAATTAAGTCGACTTAATTTACAAGTGTAGACGCACCCTTCGAGAGCTGGTGGTAAAAAGCCATTTTAGAAATGGATGCTAGTTGGCCAACCAAGCTCAGTGGCGAGTTAGAGAGGACCCTACGGTTTCACACCACTTTGCTGAATGGGAGCTGTTTGCCTTTGATGGAAGATGGAGACAACATCTTGACTACCAAGTCAAAGAATATCTTATTTCTGACAGCAGCACATTGGTCTTGGTGGATTCAGCTAGAACTGACTATTGGTCACCCAATTTCATATAGGCATGCTGCTATTTTAGTAATGGCAGTTGTTTCATCAGCTGAGAATGAAATATATAGTTGAATGTCATAGAATCATAGGTTAGGGTTGGAAGGGACTTCAGGGGGTCATCTAATCCAGCCCCCTGTCATCTTGCATCTAGTCTGGTCATCTAATCCAAAGGTTATTTAGTGTCACTGACATACTCTTGAAAGCTAATCCTATGTCTCATTATCTTCCCTGGTGGTCTCACATAGCTACTGAAATAAATCAGGAATAATTTGGATCCCTCTGGGAACTTGCAGGGGAAGATATTTGGAGAAGAGGAGCAAATACCCCTTACAATTCTGAGTATGGCTGGAGGGGAATGACTGGAGCAGCTGTAGTGCTGTACCATATACTCCTGGTACGTCATGCAGGCCCCTAAATAGTACCCAGTAGCCTAATATATCCAAGATTGCAGAGAGGCTCCACTTTATGGGGTTGGAAATGGCCATCAGGAAATCATTTTCTAGAACTCCTAGAGCAAGCTCTGTTCTGTGCCCTGGTCCGAACCCTGATTATGAGGAATCCAGGTTGCAGGCTGATTAATGTTGTTAGAGTTTGGCGGCTACTACTTTCTCATTTATTTTGCCCAGGAATGGATAGCTGGAGACAGGGAGGTAGCTTAAGAGCTATTAAGGGTCAAGTGATGGCTTCTTGAAGATTGAATGTACTGTTCTATTTTTTTTCAAGGAGTTTGATAGAGGAGTATTTCTCTAGAGGAGACATTAACTATCCCCATTAGTAATTTCACAGGTTGTGGCTCTGATAGTTTTCAGAGTTTCTTGAGCTTCAACATGTGTGAAGGGGCCAAACTCAGTCAAGGATGGTAGGTGGTTAGTACAGTCTGTTTGGGGGGTGGAATTTCCTTTCTCAAATAGTATCATATGTATTCTGTTGATTTTATTAGGTCAGTACATTGACAGTTCTTCACAACAGTCCAGGTTGGATTGCAGTGCAGTGCAGTGTTTGGATTAATCAGCTACTTCATTATGCAAAATATCTCTGCTGTGCTGATTGTGCATGAATAAAAGGTTCACTTTGCCCCTTCACTGCAGTGACATAGTCCTGTAAGTGCTGTTAGCAGAGGGATTCAGAATGTCTTGACAAAACGAGTCAGTATTTTAATGACATTTCCTGCATGGGCTTTTCTGTTTTAGGTAGTTATATGGCCTCTATTACTATTGTATCTGAGTATCTCACAGTTGTTTTCTCAACACACTTTGTGAGATTAGAAAGTACTATTGGTCCTATTCAGTAGCCAGAGAACTGAAGGGCTAAGTGATTTGCCCAAGGTTACATAGTAAATTTGTGGCTAAGCAGGGAAGTTAACCAGGTTATTAAGGTCCCAAGCTGGCATCCCAATCTCTGGACCATCTGTTCCCTCTATGAGAAAGTTCATGCTTTTTTTATGGAGTCATTTTCTGGCTGCTGTTTGCACAAGTGTACAAAGAGTGGGGAAACCTTGAGACACTTCCCACTTATTTCTCTCACAAAGAACCTCTACTTAGGGGGCAGAGCAACCTAGTCCCTGTGCTTTGCTAAATCCAGCCATGGTTGTGTGGAGCTGGATGACTGGGTGTAAAGTGGGTGGCATAAGTTAGGGGTGGCAAAGCTACTGTTTCAGCATGTGAAACCCTGTAGCCCAAGGGAAGGTTTGACACTGATTCACCCCAAGAATTCTTATACTTACTTGACCAGAGTTCATCCTGGGGACTCCAGCTACTATGCATACCCCGGCCAGCATTTTGGGCATGACGATCATTTTTCCGTGAACAGCCATTCACTGCTTTCAGAAGACAGTGGTCCACATTTTTTGCAGACCTTCCTTGTTTTACTACACCGTGTAACACTTATGAAACTATCAGGTTCCGATGCTTCTTGGCGTATAGGACTTTCATTTCATCATACCAGTATAATATTAAACGGAATTAATATTTAACCCAATTCTAAGACTTTAATGTGGAAAAGAGCCCAGTCATTCCAATGCTATGCTATTTAAAAAGCTTAAAAGAGAGCCAGTTTCTGGCCAATTTATGTCAGAGAGAGAAAAACGTGTCCCGGTTTGACTTTATTTTAGATTGCTGACTCTCTTTTGGGTGTTTAAGGGCAGAACTAGAACATAAGATCATATTAATTATGACCTATTTAGCTAAAATGTCCTTGTTCCACAATGGATGAATAAAACAGTACCTGCAGTACAACAGAGGACTAAGGGCATTTGACAGGGTGCTGGGAGCAGTCAGGCTGGTTCAGCCCCTTGCTACTGCATCCCTAATTGGTAGGGATAGGAGGCATCTGTGAGCTAACAAGGAGCAGTTGCAGGGCTTCTTAAGGCAGGCTCTAGGAAAGCTCACCAAAAGGAAGAGCAGGGGAGGGAGGCCACAATCAGCTTTTTAGGGAGAAGCTGTTGCAGAGGCTGAGTGTCCCTTGACTTGTGGATGGGTAGTGAGGTCCCTGGGGTTGCTAATACTGTATATATACTAGGGGTTGCTGGTGGATTAATTTAGATAAATGAAAAGCACTGCTGGGAGTAGAAAGCTGATGTCTGTGCATGATTTGGGCAGCAGAAGGCTGAATCAGCAGGGGGGCCTGGGTGAAACTACTACAGAGCAGTACCAATGGATCCCCACCCCATATAACTAAAAGCATAGGGCATTGTTTGTGTCTGCATGTGTATACTGTGACAGGGTCAGGCTGGACGGTTTCCGAAGAGTACTAGAAGGCCAACATATCAGCCCCAGGCTCATCAATTTCCTTTTCCTCTTGTAGTGGAGCAGAGGTTGTTCCAGGTTAATTGGCACACTAATCAAGGGCCTGCCCAGGACTTGTTAAAAAGCCTTTCCTCCAAAGAAAGGTGTGACGTGAGAGGGAGAGGGAGAGGAGGCAAGACACTGTTAGAAGGCAGATGGCCCTAGAAGAAGGAGCAGAATGCTGGTCATAAAGAGTCCTGCAGCTACAAAGACTGAGGGAGGAAAAAACCCTGCCTGAAGGGGGCAAAGGACCTTTCCTAGGATTGGAGAGAAGGGGAAGATTTAGCTGGGCACTACCAGATCCACTGGGACTGTCAGAGACCAAGGGCTTCCCATGGCAAGAAGCCAAAAATTAAGTCAAGGGGCCACAGGGAAGTAACCCAGGGAATCTAGCCAGTTCCCCAAAGCAAGAGAGCAAGGCTGTGGCTTGTAAGGTCCCTGGACTGAGGCCTGGAATTGTGGAAAGGACCTCCCTGACCCCAAAAGTCATCTACTGGAGGGTCAAGAGCCCCAACAAAGAGGCAAGGGCCCATGAGAAAACTCAGGGGTGAAACAGTTTTTCTCACCTACTGCTAGAGGAAGTACTGGACCCACCAAGATAGAAGAGGAGCTTTCTCACAATGTACATGATCATGTTTATATAGACACAAAAACAAGGGTGCTCACAATCATGGTCCTTGGGTAAGCTGCCTCTTCTGAGTCCCTTTTCCAGTCCCCCAAGAAAACCCTTTTCAAGTGGAGGTTGTGGCCTCTACTTTTCATTTAAATGGAAACCCACAATCCAATTGCTCTCTGACTGAGTCACTCATCCCCAGATTGCCAACTGTGATACTTAAAAGGCCCATTGGGCTTAGCATCTGTGAGAGTTTCCTCTTCAGGAGCCTGTGGACAGTAACGGTGTGCAGTCATACAGAAGCCACTTCAAAAAAAAAAAAAAGTGTGATTCATTTTGCCAAAATGTGCACAGTAATCCAAGAAATATATTTAAAACAACAAAGAGACCTGTACATTCTCTCACTTACGCTTGGCACTTCCCTGAAGGCTGTAGGTAGATATGACTTAGCTTGGTTCCCCCATTCTCTTGGGAACTCATGTCAGGCCTCTTACCCTAGACCCCTAACTCGATCAGTCAGTGGCAGCCTGCAGCAGCTGACAGTTCTCCCCACCCCCTGTCTTGTGAGCAGATCTTTCAAGTGATCAGTGCCTCTTGGTCTTCAGGTTCACAGCCATAGTAAAACAGCTATTTAACCAGGGTTAGGGCCAAGGTGTTGCCTTTTTCCTGTTCTTATCTTGGTCATTGTGTTGTTGAGATGCTCCTCATTTAAGCCATTGTGTTGCTTTCCCTGCTTGTTTCCCCTAACAGCCATTTGATCTAATTCATAGCAAGTAGCCCAGGAGTTAAAGTAAGCCGGAACGCCGTTCCAGGGCCCAGAAATTTTGCGGGCCAGCGTTCCGGGGCCCAGGAACCCAGAAAACTCCGGCAGAATGCCTGTTCCACTCTGCCCTGCAGGCAGGCTGCTGCTCAGTTGGGAGCAGCGGCCACCGGCTGGGCTAGGAACTTTTCAAATCTCCTGCCCTGAGCATGCTCAGGGCGGGAGCAGCCTCCTGGTCAGCCCAACACCAGACACCCTTACAGCTCTCCGGTCAGGTACGTTGGGGGGCCTGGGCAGGGGAGGGGGGCTGGAGAGCTAGGGCTGGGGAGCTGGGACCGGGAAGGCTGGGGAACCAGTGGGGGCCGGGGAGCCAATGGGAAACGGGGGCTGGGGACCAGGAGGGCCGGGGGCCATGGAGCCAGTCGGGGGGTGGGGATCGGGAGGGTCCCGGAGCTGGGGCCGGGGAGCTGGTAGGGACCAGGAAGGTTGGGGGCCACGAAACCAGTTGGGGGTGGGGACCAGGAGAGTTGGGGGGTGAGGACCGGGAGGGTTCCAGAGCTGGGGCTCAGGAGCCGAAGGGGACCAGGAGGATTGGGGGCTGCCGAGCCGGTCAAGGAGCTGGCGCCAGGGAGCTGCCGGGCAATGGGGGACCCATGGAGCGGGAACTGGGGGCCTGGGGAGTGCCCAGGCCAGACAGGACTCATCTTCAGGGTCCCTAAAGGGGACTGGGAGTGTGAGGTGGGTTCCCCTGGGGGGCTCCATGCTGGGGGAACCGGCCCAGCCCGCCTCCTGCCCAGTCCAAGTGTGCAGCTAGGAGCCGGGCTATGGCTGCTCGCCTCCCCTCTGGGCTTGGGGGTGCAAGCAGCCCTTTCTTTCTCTTCTTTCTTTCCTTTTCTTCTTCTTCCTTTTTAAAAAAAAAAATCCTTTAAAAATTAATTTTAATTAAAAAGCTTTATAAAAGGTTTTTAAAAACCCTTTCTAAAATTAAATTTCAATTCAAATTAATTCAAATTCAATTAATTAAAAATTATACCCATTCATTTTAATTACAATCAATTTTAATTTAATTAATTTATTTTAAATTTATTTTTAATTAAATAAAATGGTGTCCCTTCAAGGTTTTAAAATCTTATTTTGGTCCCTCAACTGAAAAGGTTGGGAACTACTGATTTATGATGCAAAATTTTAAGTGTGTTCATTTGCTTATTTGTCTTTCTAATGATACTGCTATCTTGGGGGGAGGGGGGAGGGGAGTCCTGTGGCACATTTAAAGACTAACAAATGTAGTTGTTAATTTGTAAATATGTGAGTCTTTAAGTGCCACAGGACTCCTTGTTTGTTTGGCTGATCTACACTAACATGGTTACCCCTTTGGATCTTGAATGGAAGCAATTCTAAAAGTAAATGTGTGTTTTGTTCAGGCCCCTAGAAAGATGTCATAAGGCTACTCAGGCAGTACTGTCTCTAGTTCTAATAATAACTCCTCGTATGAAAAGGTTTCAGTGACTCAGCCCTTGGGCCAGTATCCTAGTCCTCATGTGTCCCTCATGGAGATTTGAATTTGAGACCCCTGTAGATAGTGTTATTAAGTTAGTATGCATTTAACATCTTTTATTTGGGTGGTGGTCATTCACCATCCAGACCTTATTACTTACAGCAGTTAAAATGGTGTTGATATGGGTCGTGTTTTGCATACCAATGTTGTTTGTGCTCACACAATAGACCATATATCTGTGAAGATGAAACAGTTTGTGTTCTAGTGTCATTTCTCAGCAAATTTCTGTTTTAATGGATGAGAGTACGAGTTTAAGTAAACTTTCTTGTCTTGTAATTTAGTTGTGCATAACTTTTGATGCAAACATTGGTCCTGTTAGATTTTTTTCTTGATCTGATTGCACATACGCAGCAATGATGGTGATGGCATAGTATTAGCTTTGCTGCAGTGTTTGATAGCACATGGGTTCATGGAGGAATTTCTCAAAGATAATTGGATTGGTTTAGGTGTAGATTGAGCCTCTGTCATGTTAGGCAGTAAGGCTGGTGTTTGCTGCAAAATTAAAAACACGATTTCCACTTTTGATAAGTTGGCATTGTTTTAATCACTGGCTGGATTTGGCCATGGCTGATGCTATCAAATGCTGCAGTGAAGTTAATCACTTTAAATCATTTGTGGATTCAATGTATGCTCTGTACAGTCAGACACGGAAGTGCTTGAGAGAGTTGGCTGACTGCGAGTGGTCTGGAAGTCCAGCTTAATAGGATTGGATGTGTACTTGATGTATGTTGGGTTGCCTCTAGCTGCCATACTGTATGAGCTTGGCATACTGTTTGGCGGTCATATGCAGCCTTCCATAGCCACTTCTTGAAAAAATTAACTGATTTCTCACTAGAAAGGAAAGATAAAGCAAAATTTGCTGGCATGGCAAAAAACCTACAGAATCCAGTTTTTGTTAAAAACTTGGGCCTCATGCTTGGTACTGTGGAAGAACTTGCAGACCTGTCCTTGGTGTTGCAAAAATCTGATGTAACATTATCTACAGCAAGTAAGTTGAAAAGGCGACGAGTTCAGGTGTTTATAGCTCGCAGAGAGTGTGATTCAGAATTCTACCAAGAGGCTTGTGAGGCGATTGCTGCAGGTTCCTTTAAAGGTTTATGTGTAAACATGTCTGTGAATGCTGGCAAGCAAATTGAAATTTCTAAATGTCAGTTTTACCAGGCCTTAGCAGACTGAATGAATGCTAGATTGTTGCCAAACTCAGAAAAACATCTAAGCAATGCTGTTGAAGCACTTGACCCATCACGTTTCACTACAGAGCTGCCACTGGAATTTGGTGAAAGTGACTTAAAATTCTTGTGTTCCCAGTATTGCATTGCATTTCATGAAGTGAAATGTGCATATCGGGAATACAAAGATAACAATACTTATTGTGTTATGCTGTGTTTGCTAGTTTGTGACAATCATAGAATCATAGGGTTGGAAGGGACCTCATGAGGTCATCTAGTCCAACCACCTGCTAAAAAGCAGGACCACTCCCACTAAATCATCCCAGCCATGGCTTTGTCTAACCGGACCTTAAATATCTCCAAAGACGGAGATTCCACCACCTCCCTAGGTAACAATAATTGATATAGACATAAATGCCATATAAAATTATAAATATTTTTATGGAGCGATAACCGATGCATTTAGTACTGAGAAGTGGTTGCAAATACCTACCTGGGTTGGGGTCCGCAAATGCATGAAGGGGGCCCAGATAATATGGGAAGGGGGTCCAGAGATTAGGAGGGTTCCGGGGCCCGTCAAATTATACTTTAACCACTGAAGTAGCCTGTCATAAAGAAACACAAAGGAATGGACAGCAGCATATACCTTCACATATAGACAAAATCCCTACCCTGAGGAGCTTACCCACTTATTTTGGATATGACCCAACAAATAGCTTAACATGAGAGTAGGGAGTGGCAGAAGAGGAAGGACAGTGTCAATATCATTAAAATTCTGCAATAAGGCTAGTGGTATGTATTACACAACGTGTGAATTATTGGTGCAGATCTGAGGAAACTGAGTTGACTTCAAAGATGGTCATACTCTGCCTCTGAGGGTCATGTCTGTGCAATAAGCTATGGTCAGAGCTTAACCCTCCTCCTGGTACAACAGCATGTAGTTACAGGGTAGTACTGAGGGAAGCACACTCCATACTTATAGAAGAGGAAGAATAAAACCTGCCTGTGGAAATGTTCCCTTATCCTCAGGGGAAGCATTATATCTGTTCCTGTTGTCTGCAGGCCTAATGACTACAGCAGGGGTCAGCAACCCTCAGCATGCATGCCAAAGTTGGCATGCATGTCTATTGCTATTGGCACATGGCACCACTGGCTCCGGTCCCCAGCTGGCCATGCCCTGGCACCTGCTGAGGGTGTGGTGGCCAGGGCTGGCAAAGGTTGCTGACCCCTGGAGTACAGCTACTAATTTCCTAGAAGTCACACAGCATCATTCCTGTCAGTGTATGTGTGTAACGTACAGAAACCTGTCCTTAAAAGGACACAATGAGGACAGTTTATTCTTACTCAGTTGTGCCATGTTCATAACTAGAATAACTTTTTGTACTGTTAGATAGCTGTGGTTCTGTGCTAAAGCTTCTTCTTAAAATGGGCATTATTTTCTTCTCTGAATACACCTGAAAATAACACAAATGTAAAAGAAGATTGGGAAGCCCTAAAATAAACTATGGATGAGGCTTGTGAGAAATCTATTGGCCTTGCTACCTGCCAGTGTCAGGACTGGTTTGACAACAACACCACTCAGATCACAGCCCTCTTGGACCAGAAGAGAGAGAAGCTTTCTATGGCTGGCAAAACCATCTACCATCAAGTTAGAAGCAGAACTTTTATCATCAATTTAAAGCTGTTGTTTAAAGGAGGATGTGAGAAATCAAAAACAAAAGTGGGAGGACAAAGCAAAAGAAATCCAAACATTCGCTGACAGATTATATGAAAGAGCTTTTTCTGTGGGACAAAGACCCTATAAGGACCAAGCACAGGTGGCCTCAGACTGCTGAGATCTGAAGATGGTAGCACCCTTCTTAAAGACAATGAGTCCATCAAAGAGTACTGAAAGGAACAATATCAAAAGCTTCCAAATTGAGAATCAGTTTTGACTGATGACACCATTGGCTATGTCTACACTTACTAAAATTAGTTCGAATTAGTTAGTTCGAACTAACTAATTTGAACTAGCATGGCCACTCTGGAATGTTAGTTCGAACTAAGCAAGCACTTGCTTAGTTCGAATTAGCGATCCCCATTCATTTCAATGGCCGGTTAATTCGAACTAAGAAATTAGTTAAAATTAACATGGCCACATTGGTTAATTCGAACTAGTTAGTTCAAATTAACCTCCTAGTTCAAATACCCTATTCGAATTTATTAGTTCGAATTAAGAAAGCTCTTAATTCGAACTAACTAAAGCCTAGTGTAGCCATGGCTTTAGTTAGTTTGAATTAAGCCTCCTTAATTCGAACTAACTTGCCATTGTAGACATAGCCATTGATTCCAGCCTTCAGTACTCAGTCCAAGAAACTCTAGCCAATCCCCCAAGACCTGAGGACATCCATAAAACCATTAACCAAATGAAGAACAATAAAGCATCAGGTCCTGATGGCATACCAGCTGAAGTACTGAAAGTGGGGAGAGAAACACTGACAAACAAGCTCCATTTGCTATTCCTCAAAATCTGGCACACTGAAGAAATCCCCACTATCTTATGCAATGCTGATATTGTTACAATTTTTTAAAAGGGAGATGGGGCCAACTGTGGCAGTTACTAAGACATTGCCCTTCTCTCCATTACTGGGAAGATTCTTGCTAGAATCTTATTGAATCATCTGTTCCCCTTTGCAGAGGAAGCAAACCCAGGGTCTAAAGTGGCTTCAGACCATTACAAAGCACCATCAATATGATTTTCGCAGCTAGGTAGATCCAGGAAAAAAGTCAAGAACATCAGGAGCTGTATGTTTATCAATCTAATAAAAGCATTTGCCTCTGTCAACCATGAAGATCATGTGGAAAATCATGTCAATGTTTGGTTGCCCAGGTAGATTTATCACCATTGTAAGACTCCTGCATGACTAGATGACTGCCTCCGTCCTTTGCAGTGGCTCTATCTCTGAGTCCTTTGCCATTTGAACTGGCACTAACTCTCTTCTCCATTTTCCTAGCACCTATGAAAATGCTAATCCAAGACTATCTGCCAGGGGACATTGGCATTCAATATCACAATCCATGACAACCTCTTCAACTTCTCTTGCCACCATGCTAGAACTAAAATAACACTGGCAACAATAACCAAACTCCAGTATGCAGATGATGGTACTGTAGTTACACATTCAAGGGAGGATTTACAAATAGTCCTCAACTACTTCTCAGAAACTTGCAAAAATTTAGGGTTAATCCTGAATGTTGGCAAAACAAAATTTATTCATCAGCCTGCTCCTGGTCAGATCCAGCAAAGAAGGTCTACACTGACAGAAAGGAACTGGAAAATGTACAAAGTCATCATTTATCTTGGAAGTCATCTTTCACATAAGGCAAACGAAGATGTCAAGAGTCAGCACAGAACCCATGGTGCCAGCCTTATCTTTGGCATATTGTACCACTGGCTGTTCAACAACCACAATATCAGATTACACGCTAAACACTTAGTTTATAAAGTGGTAATCTCAACTGTTTTCTGCAGCTGGAAGACTTGGGTGACCTATAGAAAACACCTGAGAAACCTGGAATGCCAACACCAGCACTTTCTTTGGAAAATCCTCAAGACAAAATGGGAGGATTGCTATACTAGTGTCAGCGTCCTCATGGAGGTCAACAGCTTCATTTTTGAGGCTCTGATTATCCAACTGCAGCTGAGGTAGAGCAGGCACTGCATGCACATGCCTGATGCATGCCTACCAAAACAATTGCTGTACGCCCAACTCACCAAAGGAGAAAGGAAATGGGGAAACAAAAAGAAACACCTCAAAGATACCCTCAGGAGAAACATCAGAATATGTGGCATTGAGATCACACAGTGGAAGACAGTGGCCTAAAGCAGGGTTAACTGGCAAAGACTTGTCAGAGAAGGAACAACCGTTTTTGAGGAAAATTGTCTCACCCTGGTCACAGAAAATGCCAGAAAAAAAAGGATAGATAGCTGTCATGCAGTAGTTGTCGCCCAACTCTGCCTTCTAACACCACAGGCCAATGAGTCTGCAGCTCAAGCATTGGACTTCTCAGTCACCAAAGGACTGATATAAAATAAAACCAGTGAAAGAGATCGTCCTCAACTTGAGGAATCACCCCTGCCTCTCCTGACTTTCAAGTTTAAGCAACAGGGAGACAATGAAGCTTTCTTATTTCATCCTCTTAGTCAAAAACTCCCAAATCAGTGCAGAAACTTTATTCTTTTCCTTGTTACATCCCACCATTATACAATGATTTGAGTGGAAGCTTTAGCTACTTCTTTAATATTATTCAAAGGGTCATACTGATCAAAATTCAGTTTAGGCAGAATTATCTTCATTTTCCTGTGGATGATCTTTTGCATTGACTGGGAGGCTGTATTGGCAAAATTTCATAATTTCTTTCTGAATATTGGAAACATGTGCATACTCCTACATGTGAACAGAGTTTTATCAAATATACGTTTTTGCAGAGATTTTAAATAGGGGAAAAGGAAACACTTTCTATATAATAGCTCTTTCTACATTTATATTTCTTTTTATCTGAGAGCTTAAGGATCTGATCCAAAGTTCATTGAAACTAATGGAATAAGTCCCATTGATTCCAGTGGATAAGACCATGTAATTGCTTCATTAATATTAATTTATTCATCCTCACCACACAGCAGTGAGGTTGGACAGGGATATATATGGAATAAGTTTACTTGTCACTATTAGTTGTATGGACTGCAGAAGAAATTTAGTATCCCACTGTTATACTACACAACAGCATAGGGTAGGATAATTCCAAAGGGGTAGCCGTGTTAGTCTATTGTAGAAAGACAACAGAGTCCTGTGGCACTTTTAAAGACTAACAGATTTATTTATCGCATGAGCTTTCGTGGGAGAAAATCCCACTTCGTCAGACGCTTTGAAGATAGGAAAGTTACAGAGTGGTAGGAAATTAAATGCAG
>ML685798.1:5205488-5223188 GCA_007922175.1 Pelusios castaneus
ATAGGAAAGTTACAGAGTGGTAGGAAATTAAATGCAGGGGAGTGCTGCATTTAATTTCCTACCACTCTGTAACTTTCCTATCTTCAAAGCGTCTGACGAAGTGGGATTTTCTCCCACGAAAGCTCATGCGATAAATAAATCTGTTAGTCTTTAAAAGTGCCACAGGACTCTGTTGTCTTTCTAGGGTAGGATGTGAGGCATACTATATCCTGGTAAATCAGAGGGGAAATTAAGGTAGGTAAAAGTAATTTTCTGAATTGGAATTAAGCCAGAAAACTAAGAATAGCATAACCTATTATAAACTGTGCACTCGGCTACATTTTCAAGCAAACCACCTTCATACTTCTCCAATGCAGCCCCAGATACTTGGGAGGCATTCACTGTAAACATCTACAAAACTACTTCATTATTCACGCTCAGATTCCTCCACAAAACTCTTTGGCTATGTCTACACTGGCAAGTTAGTTCGAATTAAGGAAGCTTAATTCGAACTAACTTAAGCCATGGCTACACTAGACTTTCATTAGTTCGAATTAAGGGCTTCCTTAATTTGAACTAATAAATTCGAATATGCTATTCGAACTAAGGGTTAATTTGAACTAGTTAGTTCAAATTAACCAATGTGGCCATGTTAGTTCGAACTAATTGCTTAGTTCGAACTAACCGGCCCATTGAACTCAATGCAATTCGCTAATTCGAACTAAGCAAGTACCATGAATGGCACTTGCTTAGTTCGAACTAAATTTTTCTAGTTCGAATTAAGTTAATTCAAACTAACTAAAATTAGTTCAAATTAGTTAGTTCGAATTAACTAATTTGAACTAACTTTAGTAAGTGTAGACATAGCCTTCTTCTCCATGATGCCTACAAAAGACTTGACTATGGTCAGGCTGCTAGTGTGGAAAGACCACTGTCTATCAAGCTGATCAGTCCTGTCTCATTGTTTCCTTCTATTCCCCTCTGTGTCTGTATCCATTTTTTGACACTTGTTTTGCACTTAGATTGTAAGCAAGACAGTCTTTTTGTTCAGCACCTAGCATAATGGAGTCCTGGACCATGAGTTGGTCTTCTAGGTGGTATGTTCATACAAATTAATAATAACTCTTCTATTATTAAATTCATTATATTTTAATGCTGTGTTATTAAAAATGCGGTGAGATTGTTAATAACCACAAGTGGTTAGAAGCTCCATTTTACATTTCTGCCTACAACTGTATTGTTGTAAAAGATTTCAATCAGGATGAAATCCTTGTATTATTAGGAGATGTACAACACACAGGAAGACCTGGTCCCCACCCCAAGCACTTTACATCTAGGTATAACAGGCTTTAGTGCAATTCCTTGTACAAAGTAGGCAATTTAACTTCATTCTTCAGTTTCTGATTTGTTTGGTCATATGTCTGGTAGCCAGCAGCTGCAAGATTGTCAAGAGAAATATTTTACTAAAATCTGCTTTTGCTGGTGCTGCTCCTACTGCAGTTACTTTGCCTAAAGTACACAATACTAAAACCCAGAGACAAAGTGCCCTTTCGAATGTTCTGATGGCAGTGTTGCTGTAAACATTCAGTTCAAGAGATACTAAGGAAAACAATCCTATTTCAGTCCACAAGATAAGAACCTATTGAAATAGAAAATTACAGAACTCTCTTAGTTGCTCTTTGATTTTGAATCAAACTGAAATATTACAAACCTGAGACAAGTGTAGAACAATCCTTTCATTCAGTCAATGACTTCTGGTGTTCCTTACCAATAGTATCCATTGGAGAAGATTGTAAGGGTGAAGCTGAAAGTAGAGAATAGGATTGAAAGACAGCATCACCTAATGTTCAGGGAAAATGTAAGGCATTGGAAGAGTCTACCCTGGTAGTTTCTTTCTGCTACCTGTTAAATAATTGAGCAAATGGACAGTGTGCAACTTAGACCTTTTCAGAAGCTATTTTAACTTGTGCTGAATCAGGGTTATTCATGTAATCTTGTTGGTGCCCTTTGTCATCTTTATTAACACCCCTCAGTATTATACTGATAATGTCTCCCATTGGTTTCAGTAACACATTTTAAATTGCATTAAGTATATTGATTTTCAGTTATTTACATGGAAGAGGCAGGATGTAATACGTAGAGTGAATAAATAAGTAACAAGCACAAACAGAGCAAACATCTTTGATGAATAGGCCCCTAAAGGACCACATTGCTAACCATGGTAGTTCAATTGTATTTTTCTACAATTCACTGTAGCTGGAGCTGTGCTTAATAAGTGTTCCATAATTGACATCTTAATAACAGGACACAGCTCCTTCTGAAATTCAGTGACTAAGCTGTGACACTTTTATTTGCATGAGATTGAACGTATACAACTAAACAGAAGAGGTGATGTCTCTGTCCAGATTGGCAAGCAAAATATTTATAGGTCTGAAAAATGTCCTGGGTAACTTTTTTCATACTGTTACTGATCAAGATACTTTATTACATTCTGTGCCTCATTGCTAACTATTTTATAATGTTTATGTAATTCTATCTGGCCATTTCTGTTATCAGAACATATTTTAAAATAATGCATATTTTTCAGACAAATAATTTTACATTCTTTCATATAATGCTTTATTTGTGTTTTTATTATAATTTGGCAGTTGTAGATTCAAGGGATTTGGTTTTAATCTTTATCAAAAAGATAAAATATATTTATTAGGAGGGTTATTTTTAACATTTTCATGAGGTTGGACTATAAATTATGTAACACAGTGGTTCCAGAAAGGGCCAATAGGATGCTGGCTATTTTCTTTTTAACATGTCCCTGCACCTATTTTTTCCACCAGATTCAGATTACAGAAGAACATGATCCCACCTAAAAATATTAGCACCCCAAAATACTTCAGCTTCTGTGACAATGTTAGCTTTGCTTCGTTTTTTAAAAGTAATGGTATTTCTAAGAAGTTCCATAGGGGTAGCCGTGTTAGTCTAGGTCAGCAAAACCAACAAGGAGTCCTGTGGCACTTTTAAAGACTAACAAATTTAATTATCGCATGAGCTCTCCAATGAAAGCACTTGCGATAAATAAATTTGTTAGTCTTTAAAAGTGCTGCAGGACTCCTTGTTTATTTCTAAGAACTTTTTGTGCCTGTTTAAGAACTGTAAAACAGCATATTTGTGTAGTGTGAGATAATACATTCCTTCACATAGACCTCAATTAGAGGGGAAACATACTACGAATATACAAACAGCCTAATTTTATGTGAATTATTTCTGACAATACACAAAGGACGGATATCAGTGTCTGACATTTGGAATAAGATATTATAATATTAAGGATGGGGCCTATCTTTAAAGACAAGAGCCCCAATCCACCAAAGTATTTAAGCATATGAGTAATCCCAACAAATTAAAATTACAGGTTTTTAAATGCTTTTCTAGATTGGGGAAAAGATCAGGGATATATCTGTGTCTCATTCCTTTGCAATTGGATTGCTATCAACCTATGTACTGCATACTAAAACATCAATGCAAGAAGAATTTATGTCAAATGTCATCCACTCACCTCCTTCAAATTCAGAAGGGTGGAGTTTACTATAATTTCAATTAAGCAAATTAAATCTAATGGAATAGACAACATTCAAATTGTCATATAAGGGTGACACAGACAATGTGGCCAGACATTGGAATGGAACCAGAGTTTTAATCACGAAATACCAAAAAAAGCCCTATTTTACTTGCCAATACTTCCATGCCATTGAAATAGTGAATTAATTTGAAAAGAGGGAAAATACGCAGCCACACATTGAAATTACTGCAGTAGAAAAAAGGATCATGTCTTAAATTTACATAGTACTTTTCATCCCAAAGTATTTTCAGCTCAAAGCTCTTTGCAAATTCACCACACTGATGTTCAAATAATATCTAGTGTAAATAATATATACACAGTGAAATACAGGTATAACAGAGGTAAAATGAAGCAGTTGTTTAGCAGAGCACAAACACAGTAAATAAAGAATTCTGTTTCTAACTGAAGTTGCAGAGGAATTCAGGTATGTAGCTTTGGAATTTGGTGATGACTCGAGTTAACAGCTACTGCTCATGCAAAAATGACATGAGAGTCTACAAATCACAAAGACTTGGAGAGAAACCCTAGCTCTGTTGAACTTAAGAGGAGTTTTGCCATTGACTTCAATCAACCAAAATTCCAAATTTAACATTTCGAAAGACTGCATACGCTGCAAAACCGAAACCATGCTGGAGCATTGCTTTATTATATTTATTAAAGTGCATGTGCACTTGCACAACCAAATTATAACCACCTGCAATAGAGAAGTCTACAGTATTTTGATTTCCCAAATGAGCAAGCCCTAATTTATCTCCTATTAAGATTGTTATGGGTAATTAAAATAAGGATCCTTTGTGGTAGTGAGCATCTCAGGCAGGTAAAATGGATATGGCATATTGTATTAATCCCAAAATCACCGTAAGTGAATTCTAATAAGGCTTTGGGTAGCATGAAAAGGACATCCATAGAAAGTCGTTGAAGATTTCATTATCGTGGGTTGAACAGTTCATTAATCATATTTGGGGTTCTTTTCATGCACATATGAGATACAAATGGGGTACGGAAAGGTCGCTTTGTTTAATGTAGCATAAATATGTGTGATCTGATTTTAATAGGAGTCAATCATATTCCAGTTTTGCTAATGTGAAGATTGTGTTAAATGGCAGAATCTTTGCTAAGTAGTTTTGTTTGTTGCTTTATACATCTCATGGAGAGGGGAAAAGATTCCACTTGGGAAAATACTAGTAATATGCCCAGATAAAGTTAATAGTTTCCCAAGTTGTAATACTTTCTTTTCTTTCTAGATTAATGAGGTTAATATAATATAAGTGACGATATCAAGAACAGAAAATCTAAGGCAGAAGCAATCTTATGTGCAGAGAACATAGGGTGCAGTACAACTTGAACTTAAGGTAAATTTGTAATTACTTATGGGTAGCCTGTCCTAATGTATGTACAGAAGGTTGAATTGAACATAACAGGAGTGAGTCATAGCAAAAATAGGTGACAATGTATTGATTTTTTTTTAGTTTGTATAATTGAATAATAAAGGAAGGCAAAATATTCAGTGCATATGAAGCATAACTTTGATATAACACATCATGGTACTTTATGCAAAATGCCTACACTAATCACTGGATTGAACAGCTCCACTAGAATCTTTCTATCATAGTTCAGCTACATATTACTCCCAATAATAAGTTGCCAAACCATGCAACCTGACCGAAAGACCAAAAAAGATACTTTTTCTGATAAACAATCTGGGCCATTTTTTGTAATTAAGTATTTACATGAGAGAACAAAACTGCTTTGCAGAATAAATATTATTCACATTTTATCTCTTATTGTTTATGAAGCCAAATTACCTAAATGGTTCTAATGAAGACTTTTTGGCTTTTGTAATATAATAGCTATTTCAATTAACTCCTGGGAGTGCATGACAAGGCATGGATCATTTGGTGATTACCTGTTCTGTTCATTCCCTCTGAAGCACCTGGCATTGGCCATTGTAAGAAGACAAGATGCTAGGCTAGATGGACCATTTGGTCTGACCAAGTATGGCAGTTCTTATATTCTTAATTATTCAATTAACATATAGAAGATTGAAATGTCAACCAAAGCCATCTTCTCTTATTATGTATGTATTATAAATTGGCTAAAAGTCTAATAAATAACATGGATTATTTATTGATGGGGTTGGAAAGCCCAGCAATGTGTTTTACCTAAGGAGCTTAAGGATTGTTTAAAACTCTTCTATGACCTTTTTCTTTAATAAAAAAACAAAACAAAAAAACCCCCCACAAGACATTTAATTAAGTTATGTATATGGAAAAAATAATAGGAGTGCTCTAAAAGAAACCAATATGAACCACTAGATTCAAAGTTGACAAAATCACGCCATTAAATATGAATTTTCTTGCTTTGTTCTGTGTGTGCACACACACGTGCCAGTCTTATTTTGACAAGTTCCAGAGAAGTAGCCATGTTAGTCTAATTCTGCAAAGCAAACAAGGAGTCTTGCGGCACTTGTAAAGACTAACAAATTTATTTCTCACATGAGCTTTCGTGGGAGAAATCCCTCTTCGTCAAACATTTGAAAATGGGGAAAAAAAGTATAGGAAGGAGGGATAAATGCAGTGAAATAAGTGTAAGCACAGGATCAGGTCAGATTACTTCAGCAAATCAAACAGGCTGAATTGATTCAAACTGAGGGAACAACAGAAAGGGACGGTGAGAAAGGTGACAATCACTGTATATAATGAGAAAGCCAAGAAATATCCCTATTCAAACCCAAGTTGAGCATTATTGATCTTATTTTGCTTTTTAAATGTGTGGAAATATGGTGCTCATAAAGGCCAAAGACATAGGAAGAGGACTTGGTAAATCCCAGAATGACGTGGATAAGTAATGTGCTAATGTATTAGCCCTGACCTGGAACCCTCCTGCTAATCCAGTCCTAGGAGATCCTCCTGCATCTGAACTCTGGCTAAATAGACATGCCTTCTCTGCAAAATACGCTCAACGTTCATTAAACAGCAAGTAAATAAAGACTTTCTTGGGTTATATTTAATAAGTGTAATTATAAGTCATCTTTATCCTCTCTGTTTCTCATGTAAGGAAGTTTTTCAGATTTAGCAATACGCTCAAAGCCAATTAGGAAAGCAGCCTCGTTATTACCACTTCAGTTCACTGAGTTATAAAACAAATGTAAAGAGCAACTTTTATTACAGTGACACCCTTATTTTTTAATCGTAAGTAATGGTTACAGCTTTTTTCAAGAACCATTCATTAATACCAAAATTACTTCATGTAGTTCATTAAGATGTGGGCCATATAATTGTACACGCTAGTTTACAATGGGTGAGCTGGGAGGACCAGCTAGCAGAACTTAGCTTTTGAAGACATTACAATCTCCAGGCACAAGCAAAACCAGAAAAAATAAAAACCAACCAAACTTAGTCCCCCACCTGGAAACTGCTCCACATGAGGAGACACTTGTGCCTGCGTGGAGTACTCTGCCTTAATGTAGCATTCACCTGTGGCTATGGGCCACAAAGTGTGGCCCCACATGGCTAGAATGATTCTGAAGTTGAGGATGCGTTAAGCAAGTTTTCTGAATGAAGAAAAGGAGAGAGTTTGGCATACATAAATTGGAAAGGCTATTTCAGGCATAAGTGGAATTCTTAATAAGTACTTTTAAAAAGACAGTATATAATTCTTTCAACTACTCTTAAGATTTTCCATAAGCTAAATACACACATCCAGATTTAAAAAGACATCAATCAATGACTTTCTTGCTTTTGCTGTTCAAAAATTTCATTTCTAACACCTACTGGAAATACATTGCTTCTATAGATTTTTCTGTCCACAGCAGCAGGATTTTTCTAACCACTTCTGTGTAACAACCCATCAAATTACTTATGGAAGAGGTTACATTTTTTTTTCAGAAAAACAAACAAACCTGGTGTTCCTATGTTTATTGGAAATAAACTATTTGTTTTTGTGAGAATTGGTTAAAATTGACTCTTGCATGCCTTTTGTGTTAAATGGCCTGATCCAAAGCCCATTAAAGCCAATGGAAAGGCAATCATTTATGTCAATGGGTTCTCGATCAAGTCCTGGGATGTCACTTGATTAGTAAATGTGATTAAAATGATCTCTCTTCTCTGAGCTTTGTGTGAATGCTTTAACATGGGTAAATAACAAATGTTTTAATTTATTGAAATGGAAGTTCTGTTTGGGATACCACAAAACCTAAAGGGAATTAAGTGACAGATGCTCAGCTGGCATAGATCAGCCTAGCTCCTTTGACAAAAGTGGAGTAAATGGAGTTAAGCTGAATTACAGTTGAGGATGTGGCTCGAAGAGGCACAACTCTTAAAAAAAATTGAGTCCTTGCAGGAAAAAAAAAAAAAAAGCATCTAAAACTCTAAGGGTAAAATCTTGGCCCTACTGAAGTGAGTGGGAGTGTTGTCACTGATCACCCAAAGAATATTAAGGGGCTGTGGCATACATTTTTGCTGTTTGTACTTTAGCGCGTTTCCATGTAGTCCTCTATAAAATGGTCTAAGTGAAAAGATGGACGCTGTCCATGCAAGCATTACTGTAGGGCACAATAAGTTTGAACTTTTGTCTTTGGGAGTTTCCAGCTGCAGCACAGAGTCTTCCATGGATACAACAGATCAGTTGATGATGCAGACCAGATTAGAAATGGAAGAAAAGTAAAAAAGAGTAATGCATTATGCACAGCTGCGATTAAAAAGAATAAGGCCCTATGCTCAAAATGAGCTATGCTGGAAAACCAACTTCATGTATAAAATTTGAAAATAATTGGAGTGCCTGAAAATGAGGCCAGTATGAGATAACTATAAATTTTTGGAAAGATTACACTTGGTCTCTATATAAAGATATTTTACAATATCTCTTGAGCATGTGTGTGATATTTAAATGTCCATACATAAATAGTATGGGTGAAGTTAAGGTTGCAGGCTCCTATCAATGGTTTGAGTTAATATTACCTTTCAAGGATGTAGGTATTTATATATAGCCCAAGAAATTGAGAAATTATGGTTGCACTTCTCAAGCAAGACATCAAAATTACCTGAAGTTTACACCCAGAGCAACCATCAGTCTTCCTTCCTTTGCATGTGGGATGTATCACAAATATGCAGAACAGTACAATGTTTTTATAACTTGTTTCAAATGTACCTGTGTCCAAACTAAGTGTGAAGCTTTCTCACCATATTTGTTTTGCTTGTATTTCATGTAAATGCTCTAATTTCACGATCTGAGCATATGAACTTTGAAGATGGAGACACATTAATGACATTTGATAGCTGATTGCTTACTGCCACACTTTGTCCTGTAAAGTGCCTCCCATAAAGCAGTTCCTCTTCCCATAAGAAGTTGTTTGCCGTTGCAAGATTGGGCCCTTAATGAACAGAGGTTCTATTCACTATGCCATTTGGCTAATCAGGAACTCATGAGACATTTTATATGCTGTTTATGTCCATAAAGGTGGCTGTAAAGGAGACTAATCACTATAAAATTAATCTTAATAAGGTTCTAAATTTCATAGGCAGTGATAAGTAGGCCCAGTCATAAATTGTTTGTCAAAATTATTTTTGACAGAAAGCAGAGGGTTTGACTAAATTGAATTTTGCTCAAAGCTGTTTGTCTTCCACAAAATGTTTACTTTTTGTTGAAATGTGAACACAAAATATTATATTTGCAAATATATATAAAATATACAAAATATATTTGTGTACATTTATGTTATATAACTCCAGTCAAATAACATTTAAAATGATTCATGAAAAATATTCAGTGACTCAAACAATATAAAGCAAGTCTTCCAAAATAAAAAAATTGAGTTATGTCTACACATCACATACCCTTACATACATGCACCCCTTAAGTAACTGTGAGCTACATTGGCAAAGATCACTGTACCCATTAATACAGTTATGATTATATGATAAAAATCCAAACATGCCAAATGAGATTAAAGAAAAATTTCTTATAAGGTTAATTAATACAACCTAGGTTTAGTCAAATTAATTCTATTAAAACTTTTTTTATGGAAAAAAAAATTTTTTTTGACTAAATGGAATTTTTCACAAAAAATTTAGTTTTATTAGTAAAATCTCAGAGTTTTTAAATGAAAACTGAAATTTTTCATGGGGAAAAATTATTTCCCAGGCAGCTCTATTACAATCACATATATGCTTAGTGTAAAAATGCAGGGAAGGAGGAAAAAATCAATCTCTTAGAATTGTCCATTATAATAATCTTATATTTATATATTCTCAGTACTCATTGGATTTAGTAAGTTTACTGTGCTTTGTGGTGCTTATTTCAATGTTGAAACAATAATAGGTTGATTCCCATCACGAAAAAGTACTGTGTGTATCTATATCTCTCTCTATAAACATTTTTAAATACAGCAGAAGAGCTGAGTTGGTAGAAACATATTACATTCTCTGAAAGGGAAACTGAATTTAAGGAGCAACTTAGGGCAGGGGAACTGAGTTCAGGAGTATCCTCCAGACTGTTGCTTCCCTGCCAGCTGGAGAATCACAGAAGATGACACATTTGGTCTTCAGCGAGGCAGATGCAAGTCACCTCAGGCCTCTTTTGACAGTCAAATCTACTGTGCACTAGTTACAAGGGCCTTGCAGCAGATGTTCTTCCTGTCCTCCCAGTCAGTAGAAAGGTTGCCACAGCAGTGGATGATAAGAGTCTCAAAAATAAGTATTAGCGTACAGCAGAAGTTTAAAAAACACATTTTATTAATTATAGAAAAGCTAAACCAACACAGCACAGTTGAGTTTCGTTCTCTTAAGGGCATGTTTACAGTACAAAATTGACAAAGTTAAGTTAACTTACGGTAATATAAGTCGACTTCCAGCTGGTGCAGTAATTGAGTTGGGTGTATCCACACACACACGAGTGGCATGCTGAGAGGAGATGTAGGGGACAGGCCCTGGGTGTAACATGTTGGGAGCAGCAGCTGGGCCCTCGGAGAAAGACCTGCCTCCTGTTGATGTCCCCGATGACTGTGCCACCCAGGCCCCTCCACCCCTGCGCTGGGCACATCGAGAGAACTGCAGGGACTTCATCTGTACATGGGGCCAGGCAGCCGCCAACCCTCACAGCCAGACAGCCTGGTGGAATCTGCCCTTCTTACTCCCACTCCCTACCAGAGGGACTGGGTTGGCACAGCTTCCAGGGATGTCAGTGGGAGGCAGCTTCTCTGAGGAGGGCCCAGCTGGTGTCCCCCTGACCCAGGCCAGCACCCAGCGGCATGGCCCCCTTGATACACCACTGCAGCCACTCCCACTGTCCCCACAGCAGGGAGCAGAGTGGGAAACAGGTCTGCAGACTCTCTCACACCACTGTTGCTGCTGACAGAGAGGACGCAATTACAAACAGTGGCACCTGGATGCCGGATATCCAACATATGCCATACGCTTATTTTGTCGGGGAGGTGCACCCTCACTAGCAGTGTTTGCATCGATGCACAGAGCATGCACTGTAAGTAGCTATCTCATAGTGCAACTAGCCGCAGGGGGATTTGGGAAGGGCTTGCAATGCCTCATGAGACCAAAACATTGTCAAAGGAGGGAATGGAAACATGGCTTCAGGCTCCCATGATGCATTTTCCTTCCTCCTGATCTCAATGGCCAACAACCCATACTTACTTGCACCTTTCATCGAAAGCCTGGCACAGCCACATATGTGCCTTATCCTGCAATATTTCCAGAGCCAAGACAGGAGCCACCGCGTGAAATGCTGCAGTGTCAGTTAAGCAGCCCTGCTGCAAACTATAGGATGAAACAATAACTGGTTGATGCTGGTAGTCATGCAGCAGCTGAACATGATTGAGCACTATTTCTGGTCCTGGGAAATATGCACTTATTGGTGAAATAGCATCATTATGCAGCGATGGGATGATGAGTAGTGGCTGTGGAACTTTCGCATGTAGAAGGTCATTTTCTAGGAAGTCTGTTCAGAGCTTTCTCCAGCTTTGAAGCACAGCGACACTAAAATGAGACCTGCTCTGACAGCAGAGAAATGAGTCATGACTACTCTGTGGAAGTTTGGAATGCCAGACTGCTATTGATCAGTGGAGAATCAATTCAGGGTTGGTAAATCCACCACAGAAGCTGTTGTGATCCAAGTGTGCAGGGCCTTTAATTGACTTCTGAAGAAGAATAATGACTCTGGGAAATGTGCAGGACATAGTGGATGGTTTTGCTGAGATGGGGTTCCCTGGCTGTGGTGGGCGATAGATGGCACTCATATCCCTATATTGCCACCTTGTCAAAGTATATGAACTGTAAGGGAAACTTTTCAGTGGTGTTGCAAGCACTGGTGGATCACCACAGGCATTTCATCAACATCAATGTAGGATGGTCAGGAAAAGTGAATGATGTGCACATCTTTAGGAACACAGGTCTGTCCAGAAAGCTGCAATTAGGAACTTTTTTCCCAGATTGCAAAATAACTGATGATGTTGGAGTGCCAGAAGTGATCCTGGAAGACTCAGCCTACCCCTTGCTTTAATGGCTCACCAGCTACCTGGACAGCAGTAAGGAGCAGCTCAACAACAGGCTAAGGAAGTGCAGAATGGTGGTGGAATGTGTTTTTGTGTGTCACTGGTGCTATTTGCTTACTAGGTTAGACTTCAGTGAAAGTAATAGCTCCATTGTTACTGCTGCCAACTGTGTGCTCTGTAATATCTGTGAGGCAAAGGGAAAGAAGGGAGTATGGAGGTGGATAGGTTGGCAGCTAAGTTGGAGCAGCCACATACAAGGGCAATAAGAAGAGTCCAGCATGGTGCTTTGCATTGCTGGGAGGCTTTCAATAATAGTTCAATAATAAGTCACACAGTAATGTACGCTTATATGCGTTGTGCCTTCTCAAACCATCCCCTCTGTTGCATCACTTTTCCTGTACCTCCCCATTCCCACCAGGCCCCCATAGTTGACATTAAAAAGACTGTTTCATTCTGGAAACATTTACTTTTATTGCACAAACATACCCCCCCCCCAATAGAACAGGAAAATAATTTAATACTGGGCAAATAGTATGATAAAATGGGGGGAGGGGAGGAATGACCATAGAGCTTGTTTGTAAAAGCAGAGGTCTTTCCCATCAAAGGTCTTTGAATAGCTGCCTTTTGTTCTTAGTATTCTCCCCCTATGTTGAGTGGAAGTGATAGTGCATCTCCCCTTTTACCCCTGCCTCCTGGAATGTTTTGGGGAGGGGCACTGAGAATAGGGTGATGCTTACAGGCCATTCTGTAGAGACTGCAGAGGGAGTCTAATCTCAAGCTGTTTTTCTTGAAGCTCAACGAGATGCCTCAACATTTGTGATTGGTCCTTCATTATCCACAGCTTCTCATCCTGCATGGCATGCTCAAGCTCCTGAATTGCTCTCCTGCTCTCCGTGTCCATGTCCAGTTTTTCAGATCATGAAATCCTCCAGGGTCTTAGCTCTGTGTCAGCTATCCTGCTGGCATTCATTATCTCACTGAATATATCATCAGGTGTTCTGTTTTCCTCCTCCTAACCCGAGAAAGCTTCTACACCAGTGTGGAACATATGATGAAGGCCACGTTTTCCACTCTAAGGTGTGCAAAACACAAGGCAGCCATTGTCAGTACATACCCTGTGTCTAGTGGAAGGTTGCTTTTTAAAAAACACTCTTCTTGTTACACTCAAGTACAACCCAGAACATAATCAGAACTCTTAGCTATTCAATACGAGTGCGCTGATCCAGTCATGGTGACTTTGGCCCAATGATATGGGCAACTAGTCTTGTGCTTCAACTTGTCGGAAACCCAAGTCAAGAGCACAGGTGGACGAGCAGACAACATGGATGTTGCTTGAGATGTGTAATCAGCGTTAAGTCTCCCACTGTGTGGTCTGTGCCCAAGACAGCTCTGGAGGGGGAATATTTGTAGCCCTGAGAGAAAACAGGAAGTCCATCTCCTTCCTTAACAGTGCTGGGAGTAGTTGCCCATGATTTGCCCATGGATGTGCACAAGTCCATGGGGCCGGATGAACTGCATCCGAGGGTGCCGAGGGAGTTGGCCGAAGTGATTGCAGAGCCGCTGGCCATTGTCTTTGAGAACTCGTGGTGAATGGGGGAGGTCCCGGAGGTTTGGAAAAAGGCAAATATAGTACCTATCTTCAAGAAAGGGAAAAAGGAGGATCCGGGGAACTACAGACCGGTCAGCCTCACCTCAATCCCTGGGAAAATCATGGAGCAGGTCCTCAAAGAATCCATCCTGAAACACTTGGAGGAAAATAGAGTGATCAGGACCAGTCAACATGGATTCACCAAGGGCAAATCATGCCTGACCAACCTGATTTCCTTCTATGATGAGGTGACTGAATTTGTGGATGCGGGAAGAGCCATTGACATGGTATACCTCGACTTTAGCAGGGCTTTTGATACGGTTTCCCACAGCATTCTCGTCAGCAAGTTAAGGAAGTATGGGTTGGACAAGTGGACTGTAAAGTGGATAGAAAACTGGCTAGATCAACGGGCTCAGCGGGTAGGAATCAATGGCTCGATGTCTAGCTGGCAACCGGTAACGGGTGTAGTGCCCCAGGGGTCGGTCCTGGGGCTGGTTCTGTTCAACATCTTCATTAATGATCTTGATGATGGGATAGACTGCATGCTTAGTAAATTTGTGGATGACACCAAGCTGGGGGGAATGGTAGATACTTTGGAGGGCAAGGACAGGATCCAGGGAGACTTAGACAAATTGGAACACTGGGCCAAAAGAAACCTCATGAGGTTCAACAAAGACAAGTGCAAAGTCCTGCACTTAGGACGGAAAAATCCCATGCACTGCTACAGGCTGGGGACCGATCGGCTAAGTAGCAGCGCTGTAGAAAAGGACCTGGGGGTTATGGTGGACGGGAAGATGAATATGAGCCAACAGTGTGCCCTTGTTGCGAAAAAGGCCAATGGCATATTAGGCTGCCTCAGTAGGAGTATTGCCAGCAGAGCGAGGGATGTGATAGTTCCCCTCTATTCGACACTGGTCAGGCCGCATCTGGAATACTGTCTCCAGTTTTCAGCTCCCCGTTACAGAAAGGATGTGGACAAATTAGAAAGAGACCAGCGGAGGGCAACAAAAATGATTAGGGGGCTGGGGCACATGACTTATGAGGAGAGACTGAAGGAACTAGGCTTATTTAGTCTACAGAAGAGAAGACTGAGGGGAGATTTGATAGCAACCTTCAACTACTTGAAGGGGTGCTCCAAACAGGAGGGAGCTAGGCTGTTCTCGATGGTAACAGAGGACAGAACAAGGAGCAATGGTTTCAAGTTGCAGGTGGGGAGGTCAAGGTTGGATATTAGGAAAAACTTTCTCACTAGGAGGGTGGTGAAGCATTGGAATGGGCTACCTAGAGAGGTGGTAGAATCTCCATCTTTTGGAGATTTTTAAGGCCTGTGCATATAAATAGTCTTTTCCGGGAGCCCCCTCTGTGTAGCTGGAGCAGTCACTGGGAAGCAGATACCCACTGCACCTCACTTTTTCCTCATATTATACATAAGATATAAGAGGAAGTAACCCCATATTTGATTGGAACTGCATATTCACCAGAAATTCCCAGAGGGGTAGCTGTGTTAGTCTGTAGTACAGCAAAAAACAATGAGAGTCCTGTGGCACCTTATAGACTAACAGATTTTCTTCGGCATAAGCTTTCGTGGACTATAGATGTCTGACGAAGTGGGTTATAGTCCACGAAAGCTTATGCCGAAGAAAATCTGTTAGTCTATAAGGTGCCACAGGACTCTCGTTGTTTTTTAATATTCACCAGAGATGCCTTCCCCAGCATCATGCTCAGCCACTCTGCTGTCATGCAACAGACTGGACTGCTCAAGGGTTAAAAATAGCGTGTGGCGCTTGTATTTCCTGTGTACCTGTCTGCTGTGTAGAGGAGTCCAGAGATGTCCCAGTGGAACATTGTGGGACTCCTCCTGGAGGCCAATTTATCTGACTCACACAGTGCTACATTTGCAATGCCTCTCTGTCAAACCATCAACATTGAATTAAGTGCTATGCCTCTCATGGAGTAGAGTAATTAAGTGGACGTTACAGGCGAGTTAGGGACCTGATAGTGTAGATGCATGCATAATTAGGGTGATGTAAGGTGGCTTCCATCAACCTAAGTTAGTAGTATAGCCGGACCAGGCCTAAGAAACAGAAAATATTAATAATGTGTATTAATAATGTGTCATAATATCTGCTGCCCTGAACAAGAGTACGTCACTCATGATGTTAACATATCAGCATGCATTAGAAGGGGAGTAGTCGGGAAATGCCTTCTTCTTTCTTTCCCCTTTTTTCTTTTTAAACTTTTTTCCTTCTTTTTTTGCTCTGTTCTTCCATTTCCAATATCGTCTTTTTAAATTTCCTAACGAGTTCCTCTCATTGTAAGACACCTAAAGCCAGTTCTCATACATGAATAACTTCCTGGAACTGTATATCTTCATATATACCTGCACACATACTGTGTAGATTTATCTTCATATAAATATATATACACACAAATCCATGAGCAGTTAAAGACAGTATTAGACCGACTTCATGGGATGGTGGAGGCACTCAGCTTCTTACTGGATCACACCCAGAGTGTAAACTGTGTTTGAAAATAGTAGAAGACTAGAGGGTCTGAAAAGTGTTCAACACAATAAGCATCTCTCATACAAGGATCCATTTCCTATCTTCCACTGACATACTTTATAAATAGAGTACAGCTCTGTAACAAAAGATCATATTCAAGTATATTCTAGGGCAATCGTGATTTCCTCTATACTTTTGTACCAGTTTTATATGGACTCCTTTGCATTTTTATTTAAATACATTAACATTTAGAAACTGTATAACTATAAAACTATCATAACAGTAAGATGAGTATAATTGCCAGTGGTTTACAGAAGGGACAGTAAAGTGCTGTCACCCACTATGCTTTACTTATAACCAAGGGACCAGAATCAGAAGTAGCGGCTAAGTGGCATATGTTAGACTCCCATGCATGGTTTCTACCCTTAAAGCAACTTACTTTTGCTCCTTATGTACAAAGGAGTTTAAAGCCAGTGTAATTTAGGATGGAAAAAGTTGTAAGTTAAAGTTGAGGGGGGGCTATTTTAACTAACACTTTATCACATTTTGGCTCATTAGCATGTACTGTAAGTTACACCCATTTCAATCCCTAAAAAAAATAATCATGGAAATGTAAAGCCAGAAAAGGTTGTTTAATTAGGTTTGAAAGAACCTAACTTATACACATATGTAACAGGGTGAGACAACAGGCCCAGAGACCCAGCCCCAGGAGACCGCTACCCCCCGCCTACTGGCCAGAGGATCGCCCTACGCGTGACAGCGGTAGGAACTCCAGGGGCAGAGTTAGGGACGCGGGGGACCGCATAAAAGGACGGACCAGGTCTCCAGAGGGGGGGACTTCTAGGAGACGGACTGGGTTACTGAAACAGCCTCCACAACAGTGGAGGGACCGACCCCCCGAACAACCCCCTTGGAAAGAGCCTCCCGGCCCGCCAGGGGAAAACCCCGACTCCTGGGACAACCGGGAGAGAGAGCCCCCACAGTATTATCCCTCAGGGGAAGACCATTGGCAGGACCCCCAGAGGACCAGGCAGAGGAGATAGTCCGGGAACACCCACCTGATCTGGAGGAGCTGCCCTCAGCTGAGGAGCCGGTGAACCCTTGTGACCTGGAGGAATTACCCCTAGAAGAGGAGCTACCGGACCTGCCACCGGTGGACGAAGAGGGCCTGACCAGTCTCCCGAGAGCCGTCTACCCCGACGACCAGGAGGACGATCCCCCTGGACCCAGGTACCCCGAAGCCGGGAAGGGGAGGAAGTAGCCCAGGGCAGGGTTGAGCCCTGGAGGGTCAGCGTGTTTTGGCTGGAGCCCCGCTGACCACAGTGGCAGACGCCTCTGCCACTGAGTAGGGCCCTGGGCTGGGACGCAGTGGAGTGGGTGGGCCTGCGTCCCCCTCCCTCACCCCTTTTCCCTGGCCACCCTCAACACGCAAACCTCAGCGACCCCACACAGAGGTTCGTGTGTTTTGCCTGCCCCGCCCTGCCTGAGGGCCGGGGGCTACTGACTCTGGTGC